>KZ507658.1:11169-36980 GCA_002844005.1 Limosa lapponica baueri
TTTATTCTTCAGTGTTCCAACTGAACAGTTGCTGGGTTTCCAAGTCTGGCTGGCTAAGGTGGGATAGTAATAGCTTCCAACACTTACTTTACAGTCTATCTCTTTTGCCTGTTTCTCACCCCTCCTCGCCGCATAATGTGATGTATGGCAAATCTAGTGCTACTTGTTAAATTTCTTTGGTAAAAAAAAGTGAATTGCAAGTATGTTTTTCTCGTTTGCTTGTTGCTCATACTCCTTACTTGCAACAACTATGTCACGACTTGTTGCTTACGCTGTCTGCAGTATAGCTAAGTCCAAAGGACTGGCTGGGAGCAGCTGAAGGCTGGAAAATTTGTTCTGAGGTTTCCTCTGAACTTTGCTTTGCCTTGCGTTGCTGGATCCCTCTTCTGTTCAGGTGCGCAGTCAGGCAAATGTGGAGTGTGGAAGCTCTTGGGAAGAAGATTGGAAAATGTTGAGATCAATATTTAAATATTGCACTTGGTTCTTCTCTCAAAAAAAATCTAATTTCTGGACCTTAGTAATTTATCCATTTTGTAGACAAACCTAGTTGGTCAGGATTGTCATTTTGTGTCCACATCTACTGACTCTGTACTCGTGTCAACCTGGCAGGAGAGTTAGTTGACAATAACCATGCTTTTTGACTTCCAGTGTCAAAATATCATAAGGTTCATTAATCTTTTCATCCCATATCCCTACATTTTACTTGAATGCTATATTTTAACTGACTTGTAATATAACAGTGCCCCTCTCTTTGTATGGACCCTGATACTATAACCCAGTAACAGTATTTGTGTGCAGTGGTGCTCTGATTAGCTTCCAGTGTTGATTAATCCTTTTTTTCCCCCCAAATGGCAGTTGTTTATATCATTGGTAGCGCTCTCGATTCTGACCAGCTTTTTCTTATCAGTCAAGTCCTTTTTCAACACCTGGACCTGGCAATGGATTTCATGCATCAATGCCTAAGAGCTATTTTAGAGCCATTAACTACACCAGTACTTACAAATGTAAATGCTGCACTCTCCAAGCAGCATCCTGCTTCCCAGTCCCCTTATTCCTCTTCCTTCCCCTCCTCTCCCTGTCCTTATCCCCTCAAATTATTTTAAAGTAGCCTAAATCCACCTAGTCAGTGATTCAGACTAAGCTGTGATATTCAGCACTCTGTCCCACCTTTCCAGTTTCCAACTGTACATTGACTTCCAGTAGAACGAAAAAAAAAAAGGAAAGAAAAAGGTTTTTTACTTTACTGAAGCTGGCTTTAACATCTGCCTACTCTTGGCACTGTCTCAATCTGGCTATTTAACAATGCTGTACTCTGAGTTGGCCAGTAGGTGTCAAAATAACCTGTCATTTGAACAACTGCAGTGTGTTACTGATGGGAAACTGATAATCTTTTGTCTTGTCTGGAGTTTATCAAGAGCTGGGCTCATCGAGTATCTTGTGTCCCCACCCAAGAGCAAAGCTGATGTTGCGGCAATTTATCAAGAGTTTGGCGCTGCTGTAAATAATAGCGTTACAGATGCTGTCCCAATTCTGGTGAAACCAGTAGATATTGAAAGTTTACCCAGGCTAATAGTGCTGTGGAAAGCCATACTCCACTTCTCCAAGTGCCTTTCCCTCTCCCCCAGTAATACTCAGCAAACTGGACATATTGCTTTCTAATAGTTTGCGTGTAGTGCTGCCATAAATTGAGAGGAACACTTCAGTTGGCTTTGTTTTCAGTCCTTTTGTCCCACCGCATCTGACCTTAACCTGATTTTTCTGAACATCCTGTATCTGAAAGCAGACCCGACAAGATGAGTTTTGCCCTCAGGGGTGCAAGGTGGCTCCGGCTGACTTTAGCACTCAACCTGACCCTGTGAAGTGAACTAGTCCAGCCATTGCATTCACTGAAAAGTTAGGGAGCCCCTGTACCTACTCAGGGGGTTTGGATTACGAACAATCCTCATGTTCTTTGAGACCTCCAGTTCGGAAGACAGAAAAAATCAACAGCTCACGTAACATTTACTTATGTGTTTATATTTTTCAGTGGGAAGTGTTCCTGCTTGTTACTGCACATGCCTATGTTCCATGATCTCATTTTACCAGGATGAAGGTAGGCACGGGTTTGCTGCCCTAAAACTTCACGTGCTTGTACAATTCTAGTTTAGTGTGGCAAAGGAAAAAGTTTACCTGGCTCTATAATTGTCAAATTTATAAACCAGTTTTTGTGTTTCAGTTTACTGGTGAAACAGGGTAAAAACATAAGGACTTAACAGAGATTTAACCCGTCTCCTTTAGGAATGGAGTTTTATCTGATTTTTCTAGTTTCCTCAAAATGCTGTATGTGAGTCTGTGTGTGGATGACTCAGTCTTTGTGAAGGGCACTGTTACTATTAATTCCAGTTTATTTCAAGTGTGGTCACCCACATGTGGCAAAACAGGCAGCCCTTTGGCTGCAAGGAGGATTCCAGGCACAGGTTTGGCTGGAAGATTGCTTTCCTGAAAATCGGTCCCCTGCCTCTGTTCATGATGGTGATACACCAAATTAGCTACAATAAGTAAGAGAACTAATGACTTAGCAGAGGCTTCACTGAAAAAAGAATTCTGCTTTTATTTGAGGTTTTCACTGAAAGAGAAATTAAAAGCTGAGAACTGCAGTGACATGAACAACAGGCAGATATAGATTGGTCATAAAACGTGGTCAGGCTGGAAATGAGACAGTTCCCCTCCCTCAGAGCAGTAAAGTTCTGAAACAGTCTTCTAACAAAATGAATAGGAGAAAAACAACCCATGAAAACAAAGCAAGCCACAGATTATTTGAGGTGAATTATACAAAAACAATTACTGGAATTGGTGCTTGTGAGAGCCAGGACTGGATTTGATGACCCTGAAGGGTCCTTCCAAGCCCGTTTCCCTTGAAAACAATACCTGAAACCATGCATTCCCTCTCTGACGCTAGAAAAGAGCTTGTGCTCGTATCGCAGGTGCTGGGTACCATGGGGGCCTAGATGAACAATTGGTTGCAAACTGGTGGTTCCTCTCACTGTCAATGTGTGTCACGTTTCAGTGCCACATTTCTGCCAGCATCTCACCCAACGGTGGGCAACTTGTCAAAACCAGGGCTGTTTGTTGCCAGTTTGACCTACTGCCAACTCTTCAGCTTATGTATTCGTGACGAGCCACGCTGCGGGTTCCTCCTTATTGCTTTATGTTCATGTCTGGTTGCGGTGGAAGATTTGTTTTCAGTTAGTAGGAGATCAAACCCAGTAGAAAACACTGAAGTGTGGGGGAAAAATTAACCCTAGAGGAGTCCAGAAAGAATCTGGGGTAGGAGGGATACGAAAGCACAAAGGCCAAAGTGACTCTCTTCAACAGAGCAAAGTGATCAGGAGAGATTTGGTTTGAACCGGAGAGCTCTAATGGATGAGATCTTAGACAATGTCACACATCTGTGGGATCTGTTGGTTCCTTGGCCTGGTGAGCAGAACATAATTTATTTTAGTAAGATTTTAAATTGAAATACAATGTATATTGACTCCTGCCCTTTCAGCTTTCACTTATTTCAGATGACTTTCTGATCCTTAATACCACACTACAGTAACAATAAAAAAAGTCTTTTTAATACCTTATAGTAGCTGCCAGTAATAACACTGGTTTATAATGAAGCCAACAAATACTGAAATTTGAACAATTTGTGAAGTCAGTAGAAAATGTGTAACCACATACTCAGGCAAATAGGCTTTTCTTATATAATAATCACCCTTCTCTTATAAAAAGCAGATGCAATTTCAAAGCAATAGAAAATATATGTGCTGCATATTGGAACACGCTTGTTTAAGAAATCATCTCTTAAAAGTCCATGGCTTCGTGTCTACTGTCTCTGTCTCTTCCTTTTTCTCAGTGAGATTGTCTTCTGGCCCCCCCCTCACCCCCCATCGAAGGTGCACACCACCCACCACGATCATGCTCCATTAAGCTCTAGTGCTAAACAGAAACTTCTATGGAGCTTTCATTTATCAACCTTCCCCCAAAGTGTTTTATGCATTTCATCAGGGATTTGCAAAACTATTCACAGCTTCGGGAGCGCGGCTCTGGAGCACCGTGATCGATGGGAGAGGAATTCAATAACCACCCAATGCTGTGGAGCAATTCTGGGCAGTGGTTTGGGACAGGAAGTGAACAAGGAGAAGATAATGAGCTGAGGTAGTTCATTAGGTCTTCATTTAAAATGGGTTGGGATTTTTAAGTGCTCTTGGCAGTTATAGCCTCACTCTCATTCAAAGAATGTTATTTTTGAGAAAAACATAATTTAACGCACTGCTGAGTATTGTTTCAGGCCTGTCTCAAGTAGGTGTTTTACCTTGCAAAGAGAGGTAAAGTGAAAAACATTTCATTATCACAAAATATCTCATTTATATGCACTGATTTTTATACAGATGATGTTCCGCTGATGGACAGTGATAAATACACGTGTGAAACCTTGCAAAAGATGGATAGTACTGCTTCCAGACAGAATGGTGCCCTGTAAGCACAAAGCCTTGTTATCTGGATTTACCTTAGTGCTCTCCATCCGCATACAGTTGCAGCTTAGCACTGCTTATCTTAGCTATCCTATTAGTTAAAATAGAAAGACCTTCACAGGAAACATTTCCCCTTTTCCCCTCCAGAGCCAGGACTTGGTGTAGAGTGGTGTGATCTTTCAATCCTGGAATGAGAGGGTCTGTTCTTACGAACAGCTTTGGAGGGTGTCAGTCTGAGCTCCTTTATTCCGCACCGTAGATGTCTGGAAAATTGCCGCGTCTCCTCAGCTGGGTATTCTCATTGCTTAGCACATTCCCTGCAGCCCCTGACAAGAACGTTACTGTGGGAACAGGGGAATGTCCAAAGCACACGATGTTCTGGCAAATCCCAGCTGGCAGGCAGCCCTCTGGGGTCACAGCTAGCCAGATGTGACGTGGGCTGCTCTAAATCAGACCATTGGCAAGCTCGAAGGACCAAGAAATGTCTTTGCTACATCCACTTACCCCCAGCAGATACTGGGGCAGCTGAGGTTAGAGGGTAACATAGCGCTTCTTAGCAGTTTTGAGGTGGAACATCGATCACTGGTTTCCAAGAGGAATTAAATTGTACATTCAGTTTATTGCCATGAGAGGCTATATAAGAAACATTTTCTCTCCTGCACAAGATATAAAATTATGATGCTTAAGGCATTCATTTAATCCGCGTTTCTATCGCAAAAACAAGGGGCTGACAGCAAAGTTGTTTACAGGTTTTTTTTAACTCGGATTTAAATGGGACTGTCTTGTGGCTGGCCATAAATAATGATGAAGTCACTATAATTAGAGGTTAAATTATTTCTGAATCTCATAACCAGGATTGGGGTCCTGTTGTGCTAGGTTATTTATAAATGTGGAAGAAGAATTTTTTTCTGAGCATTTAATGGCAAAAAAAAGGACAAGATGTCCATGACATGGACAAATAACCAAAGAGAAGTGGAATAAGTAAGTGAAAGTGATCATATGAATGAAGGAGATGATCCTCACAGCTCTATGTTAATAGTCTTTTTCACAAGCATCGGTGAAATTGTAATTACTGTGAACGATCCAAAGCTGGTTTTTAAAATGACTGTGCATTGCATTTAAACAAAATACTATTGGAATGAAGACTCTGCATAATTTTATTACATTTTCTTCATTACAGTTTGTTAATTCTTATGCAGATAATATTTGACTTATTTTATAAATGGTTATTTGCCATATATTATCTCATTTCACTAAAGCAGCCACGTTTTTTAATGTCCTTTAACTTTCTCTGAGTTGTTTAGTTTAGTTGTGTTTTAATCACAACCCTAGTCAAGTGGTGAAGAATAAATAGTAGATAACAGTGATGGATGAAGTTGAGTATCACAGAAAATAGGTGTCTGATTCAGCTCCTGCTGAAATTCAGGAATAGATTCCTATTGACTGTAGTGAAAACAAATGGAGTTGCAAAACAAGTTACAAGATTTGTGAAAAATTAGTCTGCATAGTTAAACTCAAACAAACCCTCAGCCATGAGGCACAATGGTACTATAATTTTTAGAGCTGAAAAGGGGTTATTACTTGAAAAGTAGTTTTATTTGTCTGAGAATAAAAGAATTGTCCTTTTATGTTATGGATTATGGGTAATTTCAGAAGACCTGGGTGGTCTTATGAAGGAGAAAATAAATTAGAGTATAAGTATGTGTAGATGAGGTATAACTGTATGGCACATCATATAGCAGCGACATATGACAGTGAATTATATATTGCTATTTTTATTTATTGCCTAAAAATACTATAATAGTTCTCAGTCAATAATTTTATATGATAAGAGAACAAGAACAGAAAGGGAAAAAAAAAAAGAATAGTTCTGTGTCCTTCTGTGCAGTCTAAGAGTGTTGGTTATTTACAGAAAATAATGCTCCTTATTTTGAATGTTGATAAATTTGCCTCTCATACACAGCTGATAAAATTATTCTGCTTCTTGAGCAGACTTTGTCTGGATTGCAAATGTCACTCCAATTGCATTCTTCTGTTTCCTGAAAGAGATGTAATTTAGTATGAAATTGCTTTTTTTTTTCTGACCAGTGTCTCTGAAACATGTTTATTCCTAGCTGAGAGACAGGGTATTTCCCTGGGTATATCTATTGGCTATACAAAACTCCTGAAGTTCAGTTGGATAGAAAGAAGAATTTATATATAACTGATCTGTTTTCATGCTGAAGGCTTCACCAACTCTAGGAGAGTAGTTGAGGTAAGTGTTGACCAAAGGCTCTTTGATAAGTGGCAGAAAATTAGTGGAATCAGCAAAGACATGAAGTGATGGACACTTGAAGAAAACTCTTGATGAATCAAAAACCAAATAATATTGTGATGATGTGAGAAGAAAGCAAGAGGAATACTTTAGATGTGTATATTAGATGTATAACGTGGCCACAGTGAAAGTTACTCCTACAAACAAGTGGAGGACATGGAAACTTGATAGTGATAATAGATTATGCCAAACTTATGGTTCCCCACAGAGGAAGGCCATCCAGTGAGTGTTTTTGCGTAGCTGAAGGCACTGTAATGTGGCTGTAGGCTGGAGAGAAAGTTGAGATAAAAATGATCGATGAAAATAAGCATGGAAGCTGAAGGAGAAAAGGCATAGGCAGAGAATGGACTCTTGTGATCCTTTGTAGAAAGTGTGAAAGAAAGGGGAGGAGAGATGTTGAATAACATGTTGAATGCCTAATCAAAAGACAAAAAGCAAAGGAAGGCTGGATATAAAGAAGAGAAGCATGACAAAGAGATCATAAAAGCGGATGAAAGTTGAGGGACAGTGAAAGCGGAGCAAGAACACCTAGATTCAGGTAGGAGGTGTGCTTCACTGTATCTGGAAGGATGTAATTTCAAGGGAGAAGCCAGACTGGACTTGAGTGAAGGATGAGGTCAGTGGGGAAGAATTCAGTATGACTGTTCAGGGCAACTGTTGAAAAGGCAGGATAAAAGGATGGAAGCCAGAGGGGGTTTTGTGCCTTCCTCCTTCACACAGTGTAGGAGAATAAGGCACATTTCTGTCAAAAGTGTGAGGAAACTAATAAGAGTGAGAGGTTAAGGAAAGGCAGGGAGAGGAACAGGAGAGCGGGGAGGATGAACTGGGTCACTCTCTGATGGTGGGAGTTAGAGGGGTAGTAACAAGTCCCACAGTTACTGTGGCAGAGTGAGGGAGGAATAAATTTAATATTAATAGCCTTCCCTTCAAATGTACTGTCATTTCTCTAAGGGCTTTGCTGACACTGCTGATAGTCTCCTGAACTCTCCCTGATGTTGCAGACAAACCCATGCACAGGCCATAGGCTCTTCTCCTGTTACGCACACAACGCAGACTGTGTTCCAGTGTTGTGTCCAACACTAATGTTAAAGGAAGGCTCTGCTTTTTATTTTCAAGGACTTGAGCTTTCAAGGCTTTGGACTGAGTGCCAAAAACAATTCATCAGGAACGCTTTACAACTCAGCAATACAAAACCTGTTAGGATACAGATCACCCACAAGACAGAGTTTGGGGAGGAAATATGTAAAGCACTGGTTGACCTCAGCATGATTAATGGTTTTTAACACATTGAACCCTGTTGCTTACGATGTGAATTTTACGCTGGCTCACCCATGGTTGTTTATTTTTATTTTTTGAAGGAGGGGGAACCTCCATTTGTGAAACTTTCATTCATATAGAAGTTAATGACAGTCCATATATAACAGCAAAATATTTATATTGAGACATGACTGTCCCAGCTGATTCGACTTCTCCTCAGCAGTTTGTTCCCTTCAAAAACAGCCTTTAAAAATTACAGACCTTGCAGAGTTTGTGTCAATCATCTCTGTCATGAAAGGATCATTTACGGGATGTGAAGCTCATTTACTGGACTAGAGCAATGAATGAGATCTCTTCTACAACTAGGAAACCACCCAGTCCCTGCTCCTTGGGCTAAGAATATCCTGAGTTGGAAGGGACCCCCAAGGATCATTCAGTCCAAATCCCATCTCCACACAGGGCAACCTAAAAATTAAACATTACGTCTAAGAGTGTTGTCCAAACGCTTTGTGAACACTGACAGGCTTGGAGCCTTCACCACTTCTCTGGGGAGCTTGTTCCAGTGCTTCATCACCCCCTCGGTGAAGAATTTTTTCCTAAAGGAGACAAAGTAATTTTGATTTCCTGGGCTAGCACAGCCCAAGCAATGGTCAGTAGGCCTGGTGAGGGCAGGGGGACTTACAGAGTTCTTTATTTGTGCCTCAGACAGTGAAAAAAATCCCTTATTAAAGCTGCATTTGGTGCCCTACGTCTGAATGACATGCTAGGTGCTCATAGTGATGGGCCGCATCTATTTGTATGCAGTGAGTGATTTCACCCTTCCTTCTGGCCTGCTGACACCCAGGAGCATGGTCCTGTCAGTTGCTGTGGTCATATGGCCTGCGAGAGGTCACCAAACAGCAGCAAGTGCTCCATGACGAAGACTTGCCATCTTGCCTAATCCTGTCATTCCCTGTACTCGGTGTTGCCGAGTCCTGACACACGGGACATCACTTCCAGTTACAGAGCGAGCCCTTCCTTCTGGCTGCAGCAGGTCCTACATTCTTGGTGTGACCAGCACTTGGTCACCTGCACATAGAGTGTGGGATTTCCTCGTGTGGCTGAAACAAACAGGGCTGAGCCCATTTCTGCTCACAGTGGATGGGATCCGGCTTTTCCTACATCCTTCTGGGATGAGGCTGGTAGAATGAAAGCGTCCAGCACTCCAAGACTGTCCTGGACCCTGAACCGGCCACATGCTCAGGTGCCTCGATGCTGGGCACACGAAGCCTGGACACGCTGCACCATGGAGGGGGTGCTGCTACTTCTAAAGCTGATTCATCATCTTTTTGATGGGACTTACGAACTTTCAAAGCCAAAGGACTCCTTGCCTTGTCCTAGTTGCAAGGAGGCCAGATACCATAATTCTTTCTGGGTTTAGCTGCAAAGGGGATGTGCTCTCTTTCTTAGCGATATTGAGAAGGGAGAATAAACCAGGGGACCGTTGTCAGCCGTGAATCATGTAAGCAGTCAGCTGGAGGGCTGCTTCTCTTCCAGAGGTTTCTGCATCAGGTTGAAGAATCAGGGCTCCTGCCTCTTTCAAGTCACTTCAGTGTCACAGCAGTGAAAGCCAGCAGCAGACAAAAACCTCCTGTGTTAGACATGCTCTGGTACTAGGTGCGAAGGAGGAAGGTGGCACCTGTTTCATAAGTATGTAGCTTTAACCTAGAGCTACAGCTTTTGTCTGGTTGACCCTTTATGTAAGCAAAAAGTCCAGACGTGTTTCTGTAAGCTTGTACTGTCCATTCATCTCCCAGTAAGACAGTCTCCATATTTCACCTTTGCTCTGACTAGTGTTACTTGTTAATCCTGAGCTAAGTTTAGAAGAGTGAATGTATTACACAAGGCTTATACCAGCTAGTTCAAGTCCTTTAGCAGCTGGTAACTTTATCAATTCATTTAATGAAAGAGGAAAAAAAAAAAAAAAAAGAAATTTTGACTCTCCTTCCTACTTTTTTCTTCTTGCAAGTGTTAGACTCCAGCATTTTACTTCACATATGCATTAACATTTTTCATAATTGCTTAAGTGCAAGTTCAAAAGTTACACATTTAAGCTCCTTAGAAACAAAGATGTTTTTAGAAACATTACCTAATATTTTGGAGGGTTTATTGCCGGCTCTTTTTCTTATGAAAATCATGCAGCTGGAATCTGAAAAGTGGTTATCCACAGGAGTATCCACTTGCTATTTTGAGGTGGTAATTCGGAGTCATGCCATTATGACACAGTATTGAAAAATATTAAAATTAATGTAGAAAAAAATTCAGATAGTTTTTCAAGTGGTTAATACTGCTGTCATCGTTGTAGCATTTCATACCTGTATTCTACACAAACCATCCTAACCAAGTGATCTAAATTTTAAATATCAGGCATAATCTAGAGAGAAATGATATTATACAGGAGTATTTATTAGCTGGCCAAAGCCAAAGAATAATACAGTGTCTCATCAGACCTACAGCAAATTGTTTCCCCTAGCAGCAAGGCGAAGGATGCAAGAGCCACCAAAGTTATGAGTTTTACCATGTCTACTGCCTTTCTTTCTGAAGGTTTCCCTGGGCTGCATGTTCATACGCGAACACGAGGTTAATGTCTAAAGAAAACATGGAACGTGCCCATGGACACAAGGGGGATTGGTGAGAAATGTAAATTTCAACAAGCAAAGAAGATAATGGAGGTGATGAAACGAAAGGTCACATTTCAGATGAGGTAATTGCCTTGTGGTGTCCGTATGTGTGACGGGATGGTTTTGGGGAGGGTAGGGAAGAAGGAGAGAACGTAGCGCAGGGGTGATGCCCTGAGGCTCATTTCAGGAGTTAACGGTTGATTAAGGCAAGTCACTGCTCTGTTGAGCTCTGAAACCAATCGAATATCTGGGTTCGTCTCTTATCAGTTCTGGAAATGACATTTACAGCTCATTAGACATATTCTGATTACACATTTATTGTTGGAAAACAATAGAATTGAATGGAAAGCAAATGAGCTTATCTAAAGAGTAAGGTTACTTTGAGTAGTGCAACTTTTAAAAAAATATCTTTTTTTTCCCTGTTTAACCATTTTCCAAATGAAAGGTGTTTTTTTTTTTCTTTTGCTTCCAATGCAAAGTAGGTTTGTTTTGAAAATTTAGTTGAGTTGTGAGGGGGAAAAAAACATCCATATATTTAACAGGTCAAACAGCAAAGAGCACGAACAATTAAATTGACTTGTATGCTATTATTTGTTTATTAATGTTTTCAATGTCATGGCTTTTCATCCTGTTTGTACTGGCTAGCCATTTTGTTGTCTGTGTGGAGCACTTTTAGAAGATCAATGACTATTTAGAGAGGTTCTGCTCTGTTTGTGCTTAGAGCTCCTCACTTTGTACATATTTACTGCTTTCTGAAGCAAAGTAAAAGAAAAAGATAAACCTTTTCTTTGAGTTACCTGCTGTGAACGGGATAGAGACGTGACAGGTATTATAGGTGAAGGGACATTTTGGATTCCGGAATATCCTTTGTTTTTTGTTACAGCCGTCAGAATAGTTAAGACCATAGTTTGGTTTCTGGTGTCCATTTGTAAATGGAGAGTGGATACAGTGCCATAATAGAGATAACAACATATCTTTGGAGTTAACAGGATGCCGTGGTGACACATCGTTCAAATCCTGTCTACTTCTGGTTGAAACATGGCACTGAGGCAAGAGTAAGAGCAATGTCGTGTATTTGTTCCCCTCCTCCCTCCATGTTTCCTAGTCTGAAATCACCCAAATCCAGGTCTGGGAACTGCTGAGCCCTTGCAAAAGGGGGAGGTTACTGGTTGATGCCAGACTCATAAGTGTTAAGCAAAAGGTGTTTCTCCCAAGAGTCTGATCGTGCACCATGAAAACTTATGGAAGTAGATTTCACCCCTGGTTTACAGCTCTAATTTCTCCAAAATATGGGGCTTTCTTTCCTTGTAAGTCTCCCATCTTAAGGCTGATCACTTTCACTATTAATTCAAAATGAAACTCTGGCCCGCTATATCTGCTTCTGGAAAACTGAAGGAAAAGGAAAATAACTGAAACCTCAAATAGGGGATTCACTTCCATTATTGAATTTTATAAGGTGATATGTGGCATATAAAAGTCTGTATTGGTAGCTTGGGATCACATGCTTGTGTTTCTGCTCTCTCTCATCTGGAATGAGCTTGGACTATCTGTGTTATGGTTTGGACTGGAGATAGTTTTTCCCTTTCTGTTAAATTGGTGACTACAGGATGTGGCAGTTCTGATTATACTGAAAATTGCTGTAATTGTTATCAGGCAATAAACATTCAATATATTTTTGTAAGATGTAGAGCTTAGTGGAAGTTTTCCAGTCTTTGAGAAAATAACTGGAAGCAAATTGGTAAGGATACAAATTGAATTTGGACTTTGAATACTGAGAAAGTTGGCCTGCTTTATTCTGTTAAGAAACTGAGGATTACTGTAACACTCACAGCAATGCAAGACATGTTCTCAGCTAAGAATTAGTTTGAATGTCTTTTTCGTATAAAAACACATTGTAAGTAGTGCAGGAATGCATACCTGTCATAAGCATAACTGCTGTACAGAAAACAGAACAGGAATGTGAATTAAATGTTCTTACAAAGGACATAATTTTCCTCTTTGGTTCTCTCATAGGCCATATATGGGCAACTTCTATCGAATGAGCCTGCAATAAAAACTGTGTTGTGCATTCACCTTTATAGCAACCAAAAGATAACGCTTGTATAATTTAGGTGAGAGCTCTTATTTATTACTCTGAAATTATAGTACTTTTTAAAGTACTCCATATGTGTAGATGGGAGTGAAGATTCTTAAGTTGTTAACATTTGATCTCCTGTTATAATTAATCAGATCCAGAATGTAGCTTAAATAATGTGTTTATATAATGTTGTCTAAGAGTTTTACTTGCAGTCTTGCTTTGAAACTGTCTGTGTTGAATGGGACTAAATATAGGTACACTCTTTTTCCTTTTGATAAAACACATTTGCACCGGATATTCTTCTTACTTTATTTTAAGAATTGATGATTTTAGAAAAGGTAAAGCTAATTCAGAAATCCTGTAAGTATTTTATCGGCCTAGTAATGCCCATAACTCACTCACTTGAAACATTGCAGGATGGGAATTAGGTTCTTGGATTAAAAAGCTCACTTTTAAAATAAACAGGAGGAAACATAGGGGAGAGACAGAAGAGTGTAACTTGTTTAACATTTAACAAGCCTCTTGATCCATTTTCTGGACCAGTTGCTGTCCTTTTGAAGACAAAAGCAATTACATTAAATATTGGGGTGGTTTTCATGCACCAGGAGTTGAGAGAATTTTGGTTCTTTACAGAAGCAAGAAAGTGAATGCTTGGCTCTGCCTGTAGGGTGATTTTTTTGACCATTTTTCTGCATACATCTGGGAGAAATCCAGACCTCACTGAAATCTGTGAGACTTTGCTCACTGCCTTTAAGAGGGCCAGGATTTTGTCTGTGAATGTTCAAGCTTTCAGTCACTGGCCAGCTCCAGCCAAGCTACAGTTAAGCTTTTCTTTTTTACTACTGCAAGTTGCCTCATCCTGGCCCTAGACCACAAAATGACTCCCAGGAAATTTTCTTTCTGGAAAGTACATCCTTGATGATCTTAGCATGGACTCTTGTTAGCTGGAGCATACCAATATTTTGATGAAAGACTGGGGGCCCAGTAATAACATCTGAACATTTGCTGGGCGATGGATTATATTAGGCTGAGTTGGGTCAAAGCGCTGTCTTGTAAATCTTGGCCAACCCATGGGAAGCTTCTGCGTGGGATCCTAATGTTAAACAGAGGGCCTCGGTCCTTATTGGGATCTCTGACAATGCTGTAACAAAACTAGCAGTGATAATGGATCGTGGAGGAGAGGAGATTTGAAATCTGTGGGTCTCTAACTGAATGAGGGTTTGCTTTATAACACCTCTGCAGGGACAGATACACACACACACACACACAACTGATGCAAATTCATTCATCTTGGTCCTCTGACATGGGCTTGTCTCCAAAATGGCTTGAAGGAAACAATTTACAGAAGTCAAATAGGAGATGTAGGAACTTAAGATGAGTTTTTCAGAGCCTTTGTGGGGTTTAGACCTAACCTTATTGCAGACCAGTGGATCTTGAGATCCTTGATGCCTCTTTTGTGTCTGAAAAATGGAGCTGGACACCAAAGTAACATATCTACTGATAAGAAAAGGTAAAGATTCAGATGAACTCAGTGTTCATGTGCATCGTCTATGGTTGACTTCTGGGCTCCACTTTTTGGAAGACAAATTTTCAATTTCAAGGTAGGTGCCAGAAGCCACCCCAGACACTGAATAAGGGTGCCAAAGAATGGGTTTGCAGAAAGTGACTGAGAGATGAGTTTTTCCATTTGCCTGCAAGGCTGCTGTTTGGTCCCTGCCTGAGGCTTGGATGTGGGATTCCTAGTTAGGAGGTCTCTAATGAGGTTATGCATAGGAGGCTGGTGCTGGAGATACTTGAGAGGCCAAGGTGACCTGAGGGCAGGTTGGTCAGATAGTGTCCTGCCCACTCAAACTGCTCACAACCCTCATTCCAGTAAGTTGTCTTGTTCAGTTTGCCTTCCCTCTACTTACTGCTGGGCTGCCGCCTTTTCAGGTCTGACCCAGAGTTTGTGGATTACTTCTCTGGATTGCTCTAAGGAAAACCGGGGTTGAATGAAAAGTGAATTCCATAAATCCTTCCCCTGTGATATATCTACAGCGGAAGAGGAAGCTGTCTTCCGAGACAACTCAAATATCACCATTCATCACAATGGTTATATTCGGATTTCAAGTTACCCTCCTAATACAGTTATAAATCTGTTTCACAGTCATCTGGTGGTTGCGTATTAGGGTAATGTTTCCCAGAAGTTTCCACTAGTCGTAGTATGTTCCATAATTTTGGGGAGTTATGTAAAATTCTGCGATTGGTTGTGATCTCATTTTGTTCTCTTGCATAGTTACTGGAGAACATGAAGAAATAGGTGGTGGTATGCAGCCTTTCTGATAATATGAGAGAGTTGAAAAGGTAATTTTAAGTTGTTCCAGCTGCCGAAGGAGATAAAATACATAGGAAGTTTGTTTTGGTCTTTTTTTTTTTTTTTTCTGGAAGAGCAGAGCTCTAGAGTGGGAAGTATCTAACCTATGGTTTTCAGTCACTCTAGGATAAGCAAAGATTTAGAATTCTGAATATTCTGTGTGTATGAAATTGTATGTTTAAAATGTAAGCCTTCAAGAAGACACATAATTCACCCCTACTAGCTTCCTCTCAAAATTGGTAATGTGTTTTGAATTAAACATACTCAAACAATTTATGTGTCTGCAGAAACTACGCCAGTCTCCACCATGTGTTGCCGGTTTGCCACTCCTCTGTCATTCAAGTCTCAGGTCTGATGCAGTGAATAGAAATGTTATTTTTCCTTTCGTTAGTCTCCGTGCAGCTTACCAGCCTGCTGTGTGTTAGCCACACAAGTAACTCTGTGGCCGGTCAAAAGGAAAGTTGGCAACTTTACAGCTAGGACACCTCTCTGCAGACTCTGTAGGTTGTTCCCATTTCTTTCCTGGATGGCACTGGAGTTTCCAGGTCCTTGCGACTCCTGTGGCTTTTCTGCTCCTCTGCCGAGTCTCTTCAATGTGTCCTGGGCTTCTTGGTTCATCTGTTCCTTCACCTACAAGAAGCATCTCAGGGCAGGTCTGTGAGGGAAGGCACAGCGTTGCTTGCAACCGGACAGTGTGTTTCAGATAAAGGAGCGAAGGGTGTGAGGTGGCTCAACATACTATTCCAGGATGCCAGAGCCAGGAAAATCCAGCTCGTCCAGACTGGCTCTGCTTTCCTTTCACCCCCTCCTGTGAGTAATGCAAGTTGTTTATTTCTTCATCCCTGCCTTTGCTGAGAACAACTAGGCGTTCGTTTCTCTTCCCACCTCCTCCTCTCCTAGGCCTCCCTTTGTTCCCTGAAGAAGCGGGGAGGGACACACTGCAAGGAAAAACATTTTCACTCCTTTTCCTTGCTGGATCATACGCCAGCGGGGGCAGAACCAGATGAACTGCCTGAGCACGTGGAAGAGCACTGTGACACGCAGAGGGAACGTCTCCCTGGCTGGGGCCTTCAGCCCGCCCCAGGACCTCTCCTTCTTCCAGACGCTGAGCAGTGACAGCCCCTTGGCTGTTGGGTTGGATTCCTTCGCTGCCGCCCCTGTGTTTCCATACAATACCCTACTGGAGATTTCAGCTAGGGGCGACTATAAAATGATTTAGAACCTTAACTTCCTTTTCCTTTAATAGTTCTCTTCAGTAATTTCATCCTTCTGTTTTTACATTTCTATGTAATTACTGAAATAAATGTTTATTTGATAATTCACCATTTAAAGAGGAGTTTGAAAAGAAATTAATCTCATTAAATGGGAAGACACTATGTAATCTTCTCAGACATTCCAAGTTTCCTCTTAATATTTTACAGTCTTTTTACTATTTACTTTGTATCTCTTTTCTTGAAAGTGTTTATTTTGGGAAGGTCAAAACAAAATTCTCCCTATGTCTCTCATCAGCTGTAAGATGAATGCATACAGTTGGAACAAGTTCCATTGAAGCTCTCATGCAGAATAAACAAAGTCCTGACCGAAGGCTTGACTCATGATAGATCTTTAATGACTATTGTCATGAAAAAGTAGTTAACATATTCTCCACCAAAAAAAAGGGTGTAGCTTTGCTGCGGAGTCAGCAACACATCAAAATAGGGGCAACCGAGGGAGAGATTCAAAGGATGAGGTTGATACGGAGCCGATGGGCATTGGAAAGAACATTAGCAGCTGTGTGTTCATTAAAGAGGGCGATGCAAGTGTGCTGGGGAGGTCAAGCATGTCACGGGGAATTTCTGATGTTACAGGGTCAGGCTCTTCAGATGGAATCAGCCTACAGAAATGGGTATGACAGTAGGGTGTTGTAAGCGTGTAGTCACCACTTAAGCTTTTGTAGGCTGTGGTAAAGTGATTCTGCCTCAAATGTTCCCGTACTCTGTGGGGAATCTTTGGGGATTATTTTGGAAAGGGAGGTTTGGTATTTCTATAGGTGGAGCTAGAGAGCAGGGAGATGCCTATGAAATTACTGCACATCCTTGAACAAAGCAGATCTGTTCCCGCTGCCTTTTCTACTTGTGTGACAGTTAGCGTAACGCTTGGCAGTCAACAAACGCTGCATGCTGCTCTTGTCATCGTGCGGTGGGGCAGGGAAACTGCTGACATGGAAAAGCGCAGACAAAATCAAGCAAAATGATTCATGGCTTGGAAGGCTCTGTGTCCTGGGGAAAGATTAATCAAAACTGGCCCGGAGAGCTCCGGGATAGTAATATGCATGCATATTATAGTTACTGGGTGATAGAAAAATGTCTTTGGATGAGTTGGGCCAGATTCACAGATGCTATTTTAGGAGGTACATTTATTATTTTTTGCTGTTAAGAAAGGTCTCTCTTGTAAAAGTCTAATCGCCCAGTGAGTGAGGGGCTAGGAAACTCACGTTGTATAGCTTACATACCTGTGGCATTCACGAACAGTCCTAAGGAGGACTGAGTGGAAAGCCCAAGAAAATTACACTTTTGGGCCATTGCTTAGTGAAGGAAAGATGCTATGAGAGCTGCGGGACAAGCTTATCAAAAGGAAATAAAACACTTTGGTCCTTGAAGAGTTCAAGTATGTGAGGGTGGTTCAGACTGTGATCTCATTCTCTGTGGCAGTGAAAAATCAAAATTTCTCACTTTAATTTTAGTGCTATATGATAATTGATACATTTTGGAAGGTGTGCGTTTGTCGTTCTGTAGTGCTAATTACCTTTGAGATGAAGAAGACAGTGATTGGAATGGTCTCAAAGATTTGGTGCTAGTTAGAAAAATGAGAGAGAAAACATCTGAGAGGAGGGAATGTTTTAGACTAAATTTCTAAGGGAATGTATCTAATACAATCAATCCCTGAGTCTGATTAGAGACTTTTTTCCAAAGAAACTTCTGAACTCATTGGCCAGTTTTAATGGAATTTAAGTGCCACTGTATTCTCAAAATTATGAAGTTCCTGTTTATTGTGAGAAAACTAGAGTGAGGAAAGACATTACTACACCTATGGCAGGAAAAGTTTCAGCGCACGTATCCTGGCCAAGCAACGGGCACACACAGTGTTTGGAAACAAGCACGGTGTGTGCTGCCTCTTGCTTGACCTGAAGGTGATGGATATGGGGGGCAGTGTGGATTACAGGGAGGGGAATTTATCAAAGGAGTATGGAAAAGGGGCTTGGGCTGTTGCAGTATGGACGGGAGAATGATGCAAACCACAAATCTGTAGGAAACCAGGCTTTATTAGTTCTACTGCTTTTGGAACAACTTGTTTAAACTTCCCTTGTAGGTAATTAACTTTCTAATGGCACTGTGAGATAGGCCACCTGCAGAACCCTTGGGCAGGGGGATTCACAAGCATGTATGGTTCAAAATAGGGCCTCATGGAAAACTAGGCAAAAGTGTGTTAGAATAATATTTACATTCAGTAGCATTAAGTACATCTGTTTGTTATTAGTGGGAGGCTGAACTGGCTAAAAATCTTCCACAAGAGAGTGACCCAGCAGCAGAAGGCCAGGTACCTCTGACAGCTTTTCCACAGCTACCAATAGAGCTATTTGCAAAAGCATGACAAGGTTTCCCTCTCAATGTCAATTTGAATACAAAGGAGATCAAATTTTGATTACTGGAATATATAGATGTTTCAATTCTGTTCCTTTACGCCTCTGGTTTTGTACTTATTTTCTCTGTTACGCCCATGTTTACATGGGTGTGAAGTTTTCACACAAACTAAGGGAGTGCAGCCCTGGTTGAAATCAGTGCAAGCCAAAGATGGTCAGCTTGTTTGAAAAATCAAAAGTGATAGATGACAGTCTTAAACCTAGCAATTTTAAAATTCCCGATAATATTGTTCAATAGAAAAATATTTTTCATCTTATTTAGTCAGACACAGAACGTGAGATTTTTATTTGCGTAATTCAGTTTAGTACTCCTGAACATAACCGATGTCTGAAGATTGTACATGTAATTAATAACAACAATTACTGATTTCAATGTAGTTGTGGTGATTTAAGCTACCTGGAAATAATGTTTATCTTCAAGAGGAAAATCTTTGGCATTACTAAGAACAGGCGCTTGATCTTTCAATCGTATGTTTTAGATACATATTATGTATGTGTGCTTACACACAAAACAGCATTAGAGAGAAGGCCTATTCTTGCTTAGGGTTTCGGAATTCCGCTGAACTGGAATTCAGGCTATTGGGCTCAATTTCCTGTTTCACTATGGATTTTTTTCAACATAAAATTTAGTAACCATTCCCCGAACTTGTAACTGTTATCTTTTGTTACGTATATCTCTTTCTCTTTTCTATTTGTATTTGTAAGACCCTAAAGGATGAGGAAGAAAAGACATTCTTTGTGTGTGTGTGTGTTTATACATAACACACAGCACACAAAACCATGCAGACCCCCCACCTTTGCTAATCAACTCTTCCAAATCTTAAACATCCACAAGTTGCAGAGATATTTCTGAAAGCTGTTGTTGCAAACCCTTCCTGACCACAGATAATTGTCGACTTTCCTCTAAGTTATTAAAAATCTCTCTGTCCAGCCCCTCTGCAGGTTTCCTTTTAGGTTCACGCTCACTGCCAAGGACTGCCCTGCTCTCTGGTCTTGTGTCTACTGTCTCAAATCACTGAGTGTTTGTGTCAATTGGTGATTCCTGGCCAGTCTGTATCTTAAATTGCCTTGAAGGTGTAAATATGCCTAAACTTTATGTTACATCTTTGTCTTGCACCTACACATTCTTGTGCTGTACACTCTTTGGGATGGAGGATCCTCAGGCTATTTTGTTTGCTTGTTATATTGAAAGCCTGATATAAATGATAGAGCTCAGTTCTGCTGCCCAGCCACAGGAACCCATGTTGTTAGAATGCCCTAGAGTGTGTGAGACAGCTCTGTGGGACTGACAGGCACCATACAGGAGCTCTGAAGAACTTGTGTGTCCCTCCTACTGGAGACCAGCTGGGGATACCTAAAGGTTCTCTGGTGGCACTCAGCACTGTTATTTTCTTACCTCAAATCATATGAACAGACATTTATTAATTACGTAGCTTGCTACAGTTAAAACCCATCTCATGGAAATCATTCCTGAAGAGGGGAAAAAGCAAAAAGCCCTTTTGATTTGACCAAATCTGGAAGAAATCTATCCTAGCTATGCTCATAGAGAAATGAGCATTGGGAAGTAAAACATCTCCAAAGAGAATTAACACAATAGCAACAGATGTCAAGAGCTGTATGTCTGGAGCTTAGCAGCAGAAGTAACCACCTTATCATGAGACTCAGAGTGTTGTTTTGTGGTTTAGGAAAAGCAAGTAGGTATGACCAAAATGACTGTCCTTTGGGAAGATGGAGTCAAAGGGCACATGCTTGAGAGCCACAAATATGAGCTATTGAGAAAACAAACAAAGACCTCTAAACGAAAATGTGCAGGTGACTGAAAAGGTCACCCTGTGAAAAGCACAAAGAATGAAGCAAAGGAAGGTGATGAGGTGTGTTTGAAACAGTGGCCTCATCTCCTGTGTAAGTGTACTAGATGAGGAGCAATGTGGGTCAGTAGATCCCACACTGAAGTTGGGATCCTCCAAGCTCCTCCAGTCTGCATGAGGCCTTGGGGCACAGCTGCTCATTTAATGACTAGTAATGTGGGTGGGTAATGTGTTCAAAATGTGTTGGTTTCTAGAGCTGTGCTATTTAAACAGTGCAGAATGGCAAGACTTTGAAACAAATCTTAACATTTTATAAGCTGTGTAGCTGCCTGAAAAAAGGAAGTAAATATTCACTCAAAAATAGGAGACCACCTACCTAAAATGTAACCCTGCAAGTAAGACAAGAATTTCTTCAATAAACTCAAAAGCAAGCAGTGAGTCACCCTTTTTCTTCTATAAATTTTTGAGTAGTGTGTTTCTATTGAAAGTCATTTGGTTTCAGAAAGGTATGGACCTGATTCTCTGCTTTCTCGTACTAACTCCTTTTAGTACAAAGTAGGTAGGTTACTCATTCAAGGACTTATCTCCTCCATCTTCCTGCCAGCTGAAAGCTTCTTTGCTGATGATGTGCTCTCTGA
This sequence comes from Limosa lapponica baueri, assembly GCA_002844005.1. Classification (NCBI taxonomy): domain Eukaryota; kingdom Metazoa; phylum Chordata; class Aves; order Charadriiformes; family Scolopacidae; genus Limosa; species Limosa lapponica. The sequence goes on from KZ507658.1 coordinate 32,455, forward strand.
TACCAGCTCTAAACAAGTGCTGCCGCTTGTTTCCTGTAAGCCCTGCTCATGCTCATGTGGAAGCTGAAGGCCCTGCTGAAATCAGTCATCCTTTTTCAAACCCAGTTTTATATAAGTAAGATAAACTGGGTTCCACTCAGACCTACCAGGCCTGCTCTAGTATGCTTGCTTTTCAGTATGCTAATTTCTTTTCTTCCCTCCAACTTTTTTTTTTCTGTCTCTCTCTTCCCCACTCCTCTCCCCCCCGGCTTCTTTTTTTTCCCCCACTGTTCTCATTCAGTTACAGCTATTTTGATGAGTCTTACTTTGTTATGTGTGGTCACTTATCTGTTGCAACCCACTTACTGGCTTCCACATGTTGCTAAAATGTGTTTGGAAGAGGAGATTAAGTTACTGTTTCTAGCTGTGAGTTTGTTTGGTCACTTGGACACGTTCTCTGGGATGTGAGATCCTAGAGTCCATACAGAGCCTTCCAACTGAAGATTTTCTATTTTCTTTCCTCGCTGTGGGGGACCTCACACAGGCTTCTCCTGTGAGCCCTGCTGCAAGGAAATGCATGCAGCATCACAGCTTTACACTAGAGCAAAGTGAAATCTCTTCAACCCAGCTTCTGGTATTCGCTGCCTTTGGGATATTACTTGAGGTGCCTCCTCCCAGCGGTAAAAGAGAGAAACAGGGATCGTGAAAGGTCTCTCAAAGCCCTTAATGACCATTGCAGGAAACCTCTCTTGAATAATTCCTGACAAAATTGGTTTAGTGAGTGAATCCCATCCTTGCTTTCCTTTGAGTTAAAATTGGGGAATCAGGAATTCAAATAGGATGTTTAGCTATGAGTGATCAAAAAGATTCCACAGTTTCCATTTTTGCTTTTTTAATGGATATTCCCTACTAGAATTATTTCCTACTAATTATAGTGCTACTTTGAGAATGTAAGTATTGTAAGCACTGACTAGGTCGTGTTTTAGTCAAATCTGTTTCCTTGTGAATGCTGTGACTGCTTTAGATTCTACTCTTCCTTATCAGCTTTTTGCTGATGCCTTCGTATGACCAGTTTTTGTACTTGAGCATGTTTGGGGAAGATGACTTTTCTTGTGTTTCTTAGCAGTTCATAAAAATAAACAACATGCAGTGAGTTTGTTTTTGTACAAACAGGGATATTTACGTTATACAGTTCTGTATAATTGGCTTTGGGCACAGCTTTGGGTGTGAAGAGTTAAGGCAGAAGCAGAGATGAAGAATCTGTTTAATCTGCTTGATTATTTCAAGACAAGTAAATATACCTAAGGAGCACAGAAAAGAGAAGACAGCTTTCTGGTCCCCCACCCACTGGTGTTTTCCACAGATTATGCACCGTGCCTCAGGGATCAGCAGTGTGGCCACATGCTGTAGTAGGAGAACCACCTTCACAGAAAAGGGTACACGAACTCGTGTAGGTCTGTCCTTTCTATCCTGTTTCAAATAGAGCGCTCTTCTGGGCTTTCTACAATTGTGTTCTTCCAAGGCCCTTGGAAGACACATTAATTTCTTTCGCATGACATTGCATGAGTTTGAACTCAGCAGTTTCCCAAGACCTCTGGTAATGGAATCATGACATTAAAAAAAAAAAAAAACCCAAACCAGAGAAGCTACTGTTTTCTTTACAAATGTTGTATAAGATACAGCAATAAATGGATGCTAATGAAATGGAAACCAGTGAATTCAGTCTCTGCTCTTGAGTGGTAAAGTATCTGCATATTTATAGTAGTATTTTATCTGAAGAGCTGGGTATGATTTGATGGAATATGCAGTGGCTTCCTGAAACTGCTGGGCACCCAAATAACTGAACAAGCATGTAATGAATTTGAATGTAACTTTCACATCTAGGACTGTGTATGTACAGGCAATTACTTGTGTGAATGCGCAGAGGAAAACAGAATGTAATGTCTGCTAGGCAGCCAATAAACTTGAATTATATCTTTCTGTTTCCCTCAGCCAGGAAGTCACCCAGCTATTTTTAAATCTGTATCCATGAACTTAGTCAGACATAAGGCTCTTTCTTGAGGAAAAAAAGGACAGGAAAAGATGTAAAATATCTTGAAATTTCCTACCCCTGTTTATCTCTTGCTGCCTCTCTCTCTCTGTCAGAAGTTTTACAGGTTTTTCCAGCCTAAGGGCAAGAGTCCAGGAGTTCTTTCCAGAAGCCCTGCATTTTAAAGGGGTCCCTATATAGCAAGTAGGCAATCAGTGAATCTTTCACTCAAGTGTTTTTACCGCTGATGTGTGGTCTATCTCTTGGCAGGTTCCTAGGAAGCTTGCTAATATTTAGATATTAGAGGATAGTGATGACAGTCAGATGACAGCAGTTTGTCACTGGAGTTGTCACTACTCTCTGGTGTACTAAACTGTGAGGAAACATTGGTGTATGAACTGTTCTCTGTCAGCTGCACTTTGCAAATGGAAAAATGAAGATTTAGAGACTTCATCTCTTAAAGGTTTCACAAGGAATCCACTTCTGGGTTTTCCTTCTGTTTATCACTGTAAAAGAAAGCTGAGCAAGTTAGTTAAGTCCCTGGGCTTTAATTTGGACAACCTACATTGACTTTCTAGCTCTAGTACAGATATAAGATGAAATTTTGAACAAGTTACTCAAAACTTGATGATGATACAGTAGTAACTGTGTTTAGCATGTATACTTTAAGGTGGTGTCTTTAACTTGTACAGCCCATAGCACAAATGGAAGTCATGGGAATAGAAAGAAGATACAGAAGGGCTGTGTGAAAGCAGGAGAGGAAACAGGTAGAAAAGGAGAGTCAGAGAAAAAGACAATAGATAATAGAGGTCCAGGCTGGTCACTAAGTCTTTGATGTTCCTTATTTGTCTCTAATACTGGAATTTAAGTTTCTTTGAATTCATATGACATGCTCAGGGTGGAAGACAACACATCCTTGGCTCTGTGTGGTCAGAATGCCCCTTCTCTGTCCTGTGCACTGATTTACATTCCTATCACTGCAAAAACATTGTTTCATTTCTGAGAACAAGCAGAATGTCATCCTTGTTTGGTTCATGAGTGGTTCAAATTTGCATTAAGCACCATTATATCTAGTGATTGGCGGACACTTTGAGTATAAAACCCAGAGTCATGTATATGAGAATGTTAACTTTTTTTTTTTTAATCTTAACTTTTAAAAAAAAACCACCACCAAAACCTAACCAACAACCTAAAGCAAAACTGGAGGACTTTCCCATGACTTGTGTAGAGGTTTACCTGTATCTTTGTCACAGCACTACCATTCACACGGGAAGAGCTTAAACTGTACAAAGTCTTTCCAACACTCCAGAGACTCTATTTTTAGTGATAGCTTGAATCCTCTGTGTCATTTCTCATCATATACCGAATGGGTTGTGGTGAACCAAGGGTCTCGGAAGTTCCTGGATGTTTGCAGTACTTCAGGAGTGCTAGTCAATGTCAAAATATCTTGCCTGAAAGCAACAGCCCTACTCAGTAGGTGTTTCTGCTGTACCACATTGTCATTATTCTCCTGTGCCAGGCTTTCACCCTCTAGAATATGGAATGGGAAAACACCCCATTAAAACCTCACTCGGAGAGAGTTATGGAGCTACTCTACCCAGTCCCCATGTTCCAATGACTGGCTGCAAATCGGTAAATTTGAATTATGCTATACAATATTAAACTGTCAGTCATGACAAGGGAATCATCTGGCTTCTAGAAGAACATTCTTTTAGCACAGTAATGATCCCAGAACCTCAAAAAAATTTAAAAAAATCATTAAATCTTTTTAAGTGTGCTCATTAGAAATGGTTAGATAGTCTGAACTATGCTAAAGTTAAAATAACGAAGACTTAGGAATTTTCTGGTGAATCACATTACATCAGAAAATTCCAGCTTGTGGAAACAGAAGCTGTCTGTTAGAAAAATACAGTTAGCTTTCTCCTAATGAGAATTTTTTTAAAGAAGATTGTTGAAATATTTTTCTGACCTTTCTGGAAGCAAATGAATTCCTTTTTGAGAAAACAATTTTTTATAAAATTTTAATGTATACTGTTTCTTAAAAATTCTCTTGATCTGAATTTTTGTTCTGATTTGGGATGGAAAAGAACTCAAAATATTGAAAAACTTTTATGGAGTAACAAAACAGATTTAACATAGTCATTTTGAAGGGCCAAGATTGGAGATCATCTGATGAGTTAAAAAATGAGTTCTTTCAAGCAGGCTGAGTTATTGTGCCAGATTTCTTTATGCACATTTGATAATTCTATTAAATATTTTAAATGATAAATAATGAATTCTAATAGACATGTTCATTTTAATGTTGTTAATTTCCTACCAGAAGCACAGAGAAGTTGCTTGCCACAGTAGCATTTATTAATAGCTGTGGAAGGATGAGTCATATGCTCGTTTTGCAATTTTCTTAAGGATTTCTCTCTGCTGGGTTCAAAACTGGCTGGAGGGCCGGGCCCAGATAGTGGTGGTGAATGGAGTTAAATCCAGTTGGCAGCCGGTCACAAGTGGTGTCCCACAGGGCTTG
>KZ507658.1:41325-67470 GCA_002844005.1 Limosa lapponica baueri
GCTGTTGGCTCAAAAGGGAAAGAAACTTTTTAATGTGTCGCCAGCACTACTAGGCAAGAGCAGCTGGGTTGTCTCCTCTTGAATAGACCCTGCAGGCATAAGTAGAGTGCAAAATCTGAGTTCCTCTGACAACTCTATTTTCATTTTGTAATATTTCAATTGGTAGTACTTTGAATAGGTGGCTATTAGAGAGAGAGAGAGATGCATTTGCTGCTCTGCAGCAATAGGTCTCTCTTCCTGTGAAAGCGGAGCATTATGAATGCAAAAGACTTTTCTTGCTAACACCGTTGAGAGGATGGAAGTTCTGGTGGGAAAACTTCCAAGTGAAACTTTGGCTTCACTCAGCTGGAGTGGCACAGTCTCCATACTAACAGCACCTTTTTTTTTTTTTTTTTTTTCACCCCCCCCCCCCCTTTTTTTTTTTTTTAACCACAAACTTCCCCGTGTCACAGCTCTGTGCAAATATTTCCCATATGTCAGCTGGCTGATCCAGTAATCACTTAGGGCTGGAGTGTAAATTACACAAGCGGCAGCACGCACACAAATATCTGACTTGTACGATTCTGTAATTCGGTGAGATTTAACTATAGTGAATTGAACTGATTTTACATTAAAAACTTTGTTTTAATAGCTGTATAGATTCAGTGCTAGAAGGGCTATTACTCTGTCTCCCACCTTACTCCTAGCCAATGTAGAATGTCTTGCTTGTGTTTTAATGGTGCCTCTCTTGCTGTTTGCTTTCTCCTTTTACTTTCATTTCTATCCAGCGTGCTGTCATTCCACCATGAACTAGATTCTTTGGGTAGGAACGATCTTTTTTTTGAACATCTAGAATGTGCATGGCATTTCGTAAACAAATTAATTAATAATGTATGCTATTGTTTATTTTATAGCTGTAATACTGCTCTTGAGCAGTCGACTGTAATGTTTCAGACAGGGTAATAGCCGGAGAGTATTTTGATTTTAGGGAACTCTGGGAGACTTTAAATTAATCTTTTCCTTCAAGGTGGTAGGAGCGCACTCCTTAGCATGGCACTGGCTGAATATTTGCCGGCATTCGTGGGGAGGGGGGCAGAAGAAATGTAATGGTGTGGGGGACTTGGATTTCAGAGATGCTTTAAAAAGAAAAGCTTTTCAGAAAAAGAATGCTGTGACTAGCCTTGGGGGCAGGTTTCAGTCTCTGCTCGTGAGTGCATGGCCGTGTGTGCGGGGTTCCTCTGCTGGGCGGGCGCTGAGTGGGGGCAGCTGGGGGCTGGCTCCGGGTGATGCAGGGCTGGGGGAACCCCTGCTCCGAACTTCGCAACGGGCAGGAGCAAGAGCTCTTGCTGATGGAGTTACCTTCTCCTGTCTCATCACCGCTTTTAGTGTTACTCTCTCTGCACCCGCAAAGATTTAAAAGTATCTTTGCAAACGCTTGTACTGACCAGTCTTTACACTGGCTGTAACTGTTCCCATGCAAGCTTAATGCTTGCCCCCTTTCCCTCTTGCTTTCCTTTACTCATTTTCCTATTTTTCTTGAGTTTCATCACTTCTAATTTCTTTTATTCTGTCCTACTTTGCCTCCTTTTTTTAGTTTCTTTTTCTCCCATCTTCCTCTTTTTTTCCCCAACATTTTTTATTGTAGTATAGTTGCAGGGATGGACTTTGAATGCTGTAGAAAAATAGAATAAAAACGGTTTCTACAATAGAGATTTATTAGACTTACTTATTTTTCCTTTCTCCCAGCTCATGTTCATCCTCTCTCTCACGGTTCTATTGATAGTAAAAGCATTTATTTTGCACTGAACAATGCTGTGAATGAATGTAGCCTATAGTATGTCATGAGCCGATACAGTCACAAGGATTGAAGCGCTTGTGGGGTTATAGCTGACAATAAAGAGGGTGTAAATGTGATATTTGAGATGTATTGCTTAGCTGCCATTTTTATGAGTCTTTCTTTTTTTCTTTCCTTTTTTTGTTTCTCTGTTTCTGGAAGTAAGAAAGATGCAAGGCCTCTTCTGTGGTTTTGGACAATATTTTTACGTGATCGTGTAAAAGAATTGATCGTTAAAGGTAGGCTCTATCCTCATCCTCAAGATTTAGGTAGAAAAAAGCCCAAGCCCAAGAAGCAACTTGGTAGAATTCCCACATTATCAGTCGCTTTTGATATAAATTGGCTAAGCACGCCCCTGACACCACCACCCACCAACATGTACCTCTACGTGATGCGAATTTTTGAGTAATTATGCAGGTGCCTTTACTGCCAGCATCCAAAGAGTTAGTGGAATTGGTTGGACAAGGATCACCTAAACCAAGCTGGATGGTACCAGTAGACAAGGCTTGTTCTGTGCATCCCCCAGGAAGATTTCTGAGTGGTCCTGGAGCTTCTTTGGGGATGAGTCTGAGTTCTGGCAAGCTTTAAAGTGTGGGAAGTGTGATTCATCACACTGTGTGATTTTCCTTGGGCAGAGAGAGGAGACCTCACAGAGAATAGTAGTCCTTGATCATGCATGAAGGTGCAAACTACATCTCCCTGCACCTGCTGGAATAAAATTGGCCTTAGATGTTCTTTTTAAAAATTCCTTTTAATGTCTCTGTAGCTGTAGAAATCACGTAGGAAAATGAAACTCTTGTTGCCTTCAGTAGCAAGGGGAAGAAGTTGAGCAATTCTTTACCATACTTTCTATAACTTAGAATTATTTACTATAGCAATTATTTCTGGGAGTTCAGAGTAATGTTAGGATTTTTTTTTTTTCTGGCAAAAACCTGAAGAGATAAAAATGGCTCTTGCCACACTGCTACAGTGGCAACCACTGCAAAGCAAAGTGCTCCCCTGAGATGTGAAACTCAGCAGTTTCCCACTGAGTACTGGACCAGCTGTGGAAGGAGGAGGAATAAAAGGTGATATGAGTTAGATTTATGCTGATGTATGAGGTGAGTGTAGATTTTTTGCTTAGAAGCTGCTAGAAGGTCATGGTATTTTACCAACTGAGATTTATACATTTGAAAATGAACCTCCAAATGGGAATGTTTCCAAAGTCTAATAAAGCAGAGCTATGCTCATACACTGACCTTGGCAAGCCTGCAGGTAAGTTCCACAACTTCTACCACCTTATAAACACTAAGATGGGTTATATAGAAAAAACTATAGAGGCTCTATTTAGAGACTTATGGTAGCAAGTAGGCAGAAAAACTTCAAAACCACCAACTTAATTTATTGAAGGTCTCAACAGGAACATATAGGAAAAAATTCTGTCTTCCACTGCAAATATTCCCCCAGCAACCCAGTCTACCCGCCAAGAGTACCCGGGATTTAAGACGGGGGCGGGGGAACCATGTTAAACCTATTCAGTAATACCACTAAACAGAACTCGAAGGATGAACGTGAACCTGAATCTGTATTTTACCTGATTAGCTCAGCAAGGAAGCATATGGCTGAGAGGTTTTTTCAAGCTGTACTTTACCATTTATGTAATTGTGTGTTATAGTTGTAGGCAAAACAAGAGAACACCCACTGGGACTTAGGAACATTTCTTAAAGTTTTCCAGCCTGCCTCTGGATTTCATAAAGGTTCTTAAAAGTTCCTTTTGTGGTTCCAAGTTGGGAAAACACAGGTGAGATTAAGAAACTGTTCCTAGTTCCAACTAAAATGCAGGTAATGCTGTTTTAGGGTTCAGGATCTTTGCTTCTGGGGGGCAGAGCGTGCCAGAAAAAAACACAGGCCAGAAGTGGAGCCTGGACCACTCCAGGGCACAAATTAGAGCGGTTTCAGGAAATGGCCACTCCCACCAGCATCCTCCCAGCGTGGTGCAGCAGGGCACCATGGCTCTGCCTGCCCTGGCTCGCTGCCACTCCTGAACTCTAGGAATTTCTAGAGGCCAATTTATGCTGCCTTTGCTGTATGGGAGCAGCATAAAGAGGCCCCAGTGAGTGATGGAATTATTTACCTGTATAATTCCAGAAAGTGACAGGAATCACAGTCCTCACACCCATTTGTAATAATTTTGTATTAAATCATCATTAGGTTCTTCATGAAATAATTTTTTATAACTGTATTATGGTTTTTTTTTCCTTGCATTGCCTTGCAAGCCATTTTCCTTGCAAGCCAAATTTTACAGTAGACAGACAAAAATGATGGGTTAAATTTTAGTATCTCTTGTAATATGTTGTGTTGTTAGACTTTGTAAACCCGAGATGTACCTATGCCTCTGATGTATTTCAACGTGAAAAGTACTAAAAGGGGCTCTCCTCAATACCTAGGTACCGGTAATGGGTCTATTGTGTTTGCATGCAGCCTTCTGCTCTAATAAACCTGAAGAGCTACCCCCTTCATGGCCTTTCACATTCTATTTGCCCCAGAGGCGTATAATATTTTAGCATGAATAAGAGGTAGAGTGCACAATGTGATATGAGTAAGCACGTGTGCTCCTTGGAGCTGACCGCGTGTTCTGCCTTAGCAGAGTTGCTGAAGGGATGGGATTATGGACATGGTCCCAACTGCAGGAATTTTTGTTGCATTATATAACTACCATAATTTTTTCCCAGTTTTTCCTTCTTGTTTTTCTAAAAGTTATATTTTTATATATTTTTAACTTAGTAAAATGTACAAGAGGTTGCTGTTTAGCTTAGAAATTTATCTTGCGTAGCCCCAACAAACTGGTTCATACTTTAGGGCTGGGTTTAGTTTCTAGGAGTATATTTCACTATGCAAAACTGATTTGAGTTGTGGAGTCTTGCCAGTACTACTCATAAAGTGGACTCTCACCTAACATAAACTTTTTAGGGCTTATCCTACATCTGCAGTTTGCCGTTTGTGGAACACACAGCCCATGTGCTGGGGGATGTATGGAACTCCCAGCTGGTTTCATTAATGTAGGTTTCCAGTTGTGTGTTGGAGATCTACTTTTGTCCATGTTGAGCAATGTTTTTGCAATGATTTTGGCTCTTCAGCAGCAAGTCTTTGAAATGGTGGAATTTATACGTGATTATATTAATAGGAAAAAAATAAAGCGCATAATTTTTTTTCCAAGAGTCATGTTATTGCTCTTGTAAAGGAAGCATCATTCACCAGATATTGATCCCTCTCCTCTGGTTAGAAGGACTGGTCTTCCAGGTCCATGAAACAGTTTCTGGCACAGCAAAGAGGAACCTTTTGCATTTAAAGGTAATTGCTCTCTCATGAAAACAGAGAATAGTATTAGAGAGAGTTGTGTCTGGGCTCCATACCTTTTAACAGAAAAGACTGAACCTTGCCTCTGTTTTGGTGCGTGGGGTTTTTTGTTTTTGTTTTTTGTTTTGTTTTGTTTGTTTGTTTGTTTGAATTTAATGACTTAATATTTAAGTAATAAAACCAACTTTGAATAGGAGATCTTACTTTATTCCAATGCTCACTCGAGTCTTGCTGACTATATTGACTTTGTATTTTGAGACCCAGACCTGCACTCAGACCCAAATTTGTCTTTTGTCCAAACTGTGTGAATGTAAGCCCATAAATCGATGTGGTCTTAAGTAAGCCTCAGTGCATGCCAGATGAGGCATCCTGGGACTGTGATATGTATCAGCACAGATCTGAGTTTGTCCCTCTCAGGAGAGAGGACCTGCCAGGTGCATTGCAACCACAGCTCTCATGTGGTACTTCATATGGTTCATGTCAGGCAGATAAGGTGAATGCAGGGTCCTTCTAGAAGAATACCAGGGAGGTAAATGGGATATTTAGGCAACGTGTGCCAAGGCTGACCTCAGAGCATTGAGGATGCAGTGCCCTAAGCAACAGCTTGGCAATTTGGGTACTTAAAGACAGATCAGGTTGTCTTTCAGGGTTTAGTATATTTTTATATACATGCCTTCCTAATCTGCAGCACAAGCAAAACCTTTATAACCGGCAGGGCTGTTTTGTGAAACGGAGAGTAGAGTGAACTGAAGGCTATAATACTATGCCTGTCTCACTTTTTGTAACTTATTTAATACCTATTTCCTCTCTGCTATGCTTTTTTTTTTTCCCCTCTAGAATTGGATGTAGAAAAGCCCAGTTTTTGTCTTTGCCTGTATTTTGACTTTATTTTGACTCACTATTACCTCATTATTGATGTGCAAGAGTATTTGCACATTGTTTCCTCTCACTTCCACAAAATCCGTAATTCTTGACTCGTACATAATTTTAAACATCTGCTCTTATATTGTCTTTTAAAGTATTTAAAACTGTGAGGCCTAGTGTTTTGTCAACAATTGATTTTGTGGGTCAGTTTGAATTTACTCTTAGAATACACATACAAAGGGGCAGCAGCTTTGAACTGCTTGGCTCACTGTATCAGGTGCGATACAGAATCATATATACTAACCTTGCTGAAGATGCTTCTGCTGTAGACATCCACGGTGATTATAGCTCATTGAATACACAAACCCCACATCACTAGACTGAACATTTGGGGCCTTGAAGGTAAAAACCCCCACAGATGTCATACACCCCATCAGTTTTCTCACTTGCCTTCCTGATACAGTACAAAATCTTTAGACATGTTTGAATATAGTCTGTGTAAATACAGGCTTACCTTGGATGACACATACTCTAAAACTGACAAGGCTGATTGCTCATGTCTTTGGAGATCAGGGAAATAGTTCTACACTCTCTAGAAGGGCACATCCACATTAGTAATTTGGTGTCCTGGAAGAGTGCTTTGGTGCAGAGAGCCACTCTTCTGGAGGTAATTGTAATGAAAGTTGTGCTATGAACTGAAACTCAGCAGTCTGTGATGGGACAGCACATCGTGTCTTATATGGCATGTATTTACCTACAGAAGTCATACACAGATCGAACTTTTTAAACACAAAGTTTATAAACATTAGTGAGAGCTAATTAATTCACTATTAATGAATAATTACAACCACTGAGAGGCTGGTCTGAAAAGCTGTTAGCGTTTGTGAATGAAGTATGGGATGTTTTGGTGAAGCTATTTGACAATTTGCAACACTGCTTTCTTGGGAGTAAAAAATTATTTTTCCCATTTTCATATACCTGTAACATCACATCTAACTGTTCTTAATCTTTCTGCCAAAATTGTTTTGTGAGAGATTAGAAAGAAGACATTTGAGGTGGGTATGGGGTGCTTCATGAAAAAAAAAAACCACAGGGCAGGTTGAAGCTGTGGATGTGTCAGAAAGTTCAGACCCCTGACTGGGAAGCTGCTACTCAAACTTTATAGTGGGGATCTTTTTCCCTGTCCTGACCCCTCTCCTCAAGTCTGGCATTTGGCTTTATAGCACGTTGGTCAGTTCTTCAGCCAGCATTTCCTTGAATGTTTATAGCTCCACTTTAAAGGTGGAATTCTCATCCTGAAGATGATAATCCTTCATCATGTAAAATGACCATGCTGTAATAAGATCTTCTTGCAGGGTGCGAATGTGTTATTAGGTGTCAGTCTGCAGGCTCGGGTCATCCACCAGCTGTTATTCTGCACAGGTTGTATTTTTTTGCAACATTTGGTGGAACATTTCAGGACTGTGGGATTATCTGAACCAGATGTGAAAAGCCATCTCCCTGACACAAGTGTGCAATTAGTCATAAGTGATTACCCATGACCCCTTATGTGCAAGGGGAGGGAAACTTAGGGTTAACTGCTGTCTGCACCTTAACTGAAGAGGGCTATAAAAGTTCCTCCTTTTACTTCTCAGACTTCAGCCAGTTTTCTGCTTGTTCTTGCTTTTGAGATTTTTCAGTGACATGTAAACGAGGAGAAACCTAGAAATCTGAGTGCTGCTTGGAATACCATAACAGAAAGTCATTGAGAAAAAAACAGAGTCCTACTTTTTCTGCACCTTTCTCTGTTGTTGGCAGCTACAAAGTCAGTGTAGTATCACAGAACCTCTCACTGGTGAAGGGACTAGATCTATTGGCCCAAGGGCAAGGAACAAATTAAGGACCTCCCTCTGGCTAGATAACCCTTCACTTTTGTATGGAGTAGGACTTCATTTTGAGTTACCTCTGCCACCAACAGCTCTGGTATCATGACAAAGGGAGAGATATGAGACTGTCTTGGGGCTTTACCTGTCAACATCAACACCTTAATTCCCTCTGGAAACCAACAAGTGGTCAGCGCAATTCCTAGACCACTGCTTTTCTAAGAGCTAACACAGCCCAGCTCAGTGTCTGGATAGATCCAGTGGCAGCTCTATCCCTGTGTATCCGTAGAGCTCCTAATACAGTGGGCATCCTGTATCTGCTGAGACGTATGTTTGCTGATGCAGCTGAATAGATGACTTTATAACAGCGTGGAAACCTTTGCAGAAATCCGGTTGCATAGTTGTGATGGCATTGAGAACTGTGTGAAGCCTTTTATTGTTTAGAAGCAAATGGAAATCTCAAATGCTTTTGGCAAGCTGCATGTTAACTTATGTTCTTTAGTTGATTAATGATTTCCCTTTGTAGGACTGGGGTTCATCTTTACCTCTCTAGTGTGATTTTCACACCTGCTTTCCCTCAGTTATGGCTGTAGGCTATAAATTGGTCAGGGGTCTACATTTATTTATGAAAGAAAGGGCCAGAGCTCAGACACAGTGAAAGAAAAGAAAAAGGTAGCTGGTGCTACGTAGACTTTGAGCAGCAGGTGGAGATATAAGCCCCCACAGGTTGCAAGCTATTGTCACAGAAGGTAGTAGTAGTCAGTCAAAGATGACTAAATCGAGTTGCCTTCTAACTGCTTTCTTCTCTTCAGCCAAAATTGCCTCAGATTTATCAATACTGAGCCTTACTTGTTAGGTCCTGTCCATGTCTCTAATGCAGCTAATCAACAGCTAATGCAGATTTGGAGGATGTGGGGGAATCAAGGGGTACCATCTGCTTTCTGAAGACATTGCATGAAAGCAGAGCTGCTCCCTGACCCCCTTTCAGAGGACCTGTGGCCAAGGAGCCCAGGATAAAACACATCTCACATGAGATCCTCAACAGTCAGCACAACAATGGCCTGTGACTGGCTTTGGAAAAGGAACAGACCTTCACAATTTTGCTATGGTTGGTAACCTACCTAAAAGCTGGAGCACCAGACTTTCACCCACAGCCATGAGGATCGGTGCCAACAGACCAGATCACATCTCCTACCCTATTCAGGTCAATAGCACACAGATAATTAGGGCCTGTGAGAGTTGTCTCACCGCAGCCACTTTGTGGACAGTGGAAATTTGGATTGTCTGAATGAAGTGATGGTTTCTTAAGAGTGGTGCCTTTACGAGAAAACAAGAGCCTGCCTTCCCTCAATGAGGTATTTATCAGCTTACCTCTTCTCCTCCTTCACCGGTCAGAGTGGGGTATAAACCACAGCTTGGCCAGTGAAGTCTTCCAGACAGTTTTGGGTTCTCAGTGCTGGCCTGGCTCAGACAAAGAAGCTTTGGCATTTGTCCCCTGGAGAAATTTTCCTTCCCTTCAATAATGGTCAGTTCTTTCCAAATCTGCGTGATTTTAAGTAAGAAGAAACATCTCAGTTTAGATTTAAGCCTTTCATCATCTTTCTTGGAGGTTTTTTCCTCCCTCAAGTGCTTACCATCAAGGCTGGACTGCATGAAACACATTTACTTCTGAGTTTTCAGGCACTGCCTGCACTGTAAAATTTAATTGACATCAAGGGAAGAATATTTGTTGGTCAAACAACAATTTTTCAAGATTTATAGTTTCTATCACTCCTGATTATGACCTTACCCTCCATCCCAGCCACCCCTCTCAGCATGCAGCTGAATTTTTCCAGTTTCATGGTACACTTGAAGTTCTTCAGAATTCGGTATTCATACCGAGTACTGACAAAGCGTTGAGTGTTCACCCGAATGTTCAGATAAATATTAGACCCTAGCATTGCTCTCCAGGTGGAGAAAAAAAATCAAAACAACCTTTGGAGGTAAGGTCAACTCCATCCAATGCTTCCTTGTCAGATATGACAACTCTATCCCGACTGTGCGTGTGTAGGTCCTGATCCCTCTCTGCAGCTGAACGGCTCCGGGTACAACCTGAGCAGAGGACGGGTGAGGGTTGGTGACATCTGCATGTGGACACAGTCCCTGGGCAGCAGGCGAGATGCTATTCTAGCAAAAAGGGATTAGCACGAGTGAAAAAGAGCTCTGGCTGTAATTTCCCTTTGGCAGCTGGGATACACGCTTAACTTTGAGTGTGGGAGCGGGTCCGTGGAAGCAAAACGGCCCCTTCGCCTCCTCGCAGCGCGATACGTGCTGGGGGATCAGCGCTCTTGTTTGGATTTCTGAATTCCTGCCAGATCAGGGCATTTAGTTTGGACCATAAGAGAAAGAGGAGTTGTTCATGAGGCTCAGGTCCAAATTTCCACACCATCTGCTGTGTTTGGAGATCAGTGTGGAGGTTTGAGCCTGCCATAAAAGTAGAGGGAAAAGAAAGTCATGTTTAATAAAGAAATTAAATGAACAGGAAAAATAGGGAGTGAACCCAGAGGGTGTCCCTCCATGTTCTTGGTCATCGTAAATTAGGAAGAGACTAGCACTAAACAAAGAATGCGGACAGACAGGAGACAATGGAATACTAAAACCAAAGGTAAAGTGAAGCCAGTTTTCAGTGGTATAGTGAGGGTGAAGGTGACCAAGCCTTGACTGATTATTCACCTGGAGTGAAAAGACTAATATCTTCTTGGGCAAATTCTGGCTGTGGGTGCTGGAGACTGAGATGGGAAATGGGAGTGTGGCCGCTCTGAGACCCTGGTCTTGCACCAAGACAACGTGAGCAGCCCAAATCTCTTCTGTGGGACTGCTCCTGAAGTTCCCGGTCTGAGCTCTTTGTGTGTCTGGTTGGAGAAAATCAGACTATGCCTGATGGGAAAAACAGTATATTTGGGTGATGGGGCTTATTTATTTAAACAGAAGACATTGGTAATGAATATTGTCATGATTAATTAAGATTGGAAATTGGAGAATTAGCAAGAAATGCAATATAGTTATGTTTAATTGGAGAAAGTATTATCTCTGTTACCGTTTTGAATCTCATTGCAGAAAATTGCCATCAGATGCAATTACCATACCCATTAATTTAATTGGAAAATAACTTTAAGAGGAAAGGTCTGGTGCTTCATAATAAAGGTGGTGTAAATTTTACGGTAGTCCTTAACAGCCAAAAAAAGAAAAAAATTAATAGAAACATCTATATTTCATTGCATAAAAGCCAAATCAGGAGCAGAGTCATGGGTTTCCTTCTGAACACCACTGCCTTATTTGGAGTGATTTTCACTGTCTTTCCAAAAAAACTAGGAACGTGCTTCAAAATTTTAAATTGCCAGTGTGGCAGCAAGAGGTTTAAATACCATTAAAGCCCTCTTAATTCAAAAGAAAAAGTAATATTATGTGCTGTCAAACCACAGAACGTAAATGATGACTGAATCACCTGGCGCTGTCTCTTTAACTCAAGACCCGCCACGTCTGGATGTGTGGGGCAGTTTTATTTTCCTATCTCGGGGCTGCAGCTTCTCTGTTCCCCTCTCCCCCGTGTGAGTTTATTTTCCATTCTGTTTTTTGTTGTTTAGGTAGGTGCAGTAATGGCATTCCCAGGGCAGTGTTGGGAAGCACTGGCTTCTTTTCTCGGAATAGGAAAGCAAAAGCTATTTCAAAGCCAAAATCTGATTATGCAAAGCACCCTGCATTTGGGGCAAATTTTCATGAGGCTAAACATAAAACGCTACCATGTACATTTCTTCCAATGGCCAAGGAGGGATATATATTAAACAATCTGATCTTTAATCCTTGGTATTAGATTATTTATTTGTTTTAGGCAATGAGGGATGTTATTTGATCTTTTCCTCGCTGCCATTTGTCTTGCCGTCTACTCTGCAGATGCACTGGGAACAGATTATGTTCCTTCATCTCCCAAATAAGCTTTTTGTTTGTTTGTCATGGCTTTTGTACAGCTTTCAAGCCTGAATTTCTGTGTGGGCTTAGGTAAATTTCTGTTCTCCTTGAAGCTAAAAAACACAATAACCTGCTTAAAGGAATCAAGCTATGAAAACACCACCTTTTTCTTGTGCACCAGTTAATCCACAAGATATTTAGGAGAATGGTATTTAAGTGGACACGCCTTTGAAAGATAATAAAAATAAATTGATAAAAGGTTAAATGAATATAAAATGCTGAAATAAGACCTTTGAAATGTTCTTTTCAACTCTTCAATATGTGATTTAGAAATTCTGTTGAATAAATACACCTAATGCATGCACACATATATGTGGTTTTCTGACAGCGGTAGGACTTGAAAAATAATGTTACCTTTCTCTGTTGAAAGCATTTAAGACTCTCCCTTACATCATCATCATCCTTAACTCATTAATCCTCGCCACACTTCCCTGAGGAAGGGGAATATTGCTACCATTTCATATGTAGAGAGCTGAGGCAGGGAGATATTAAGGCCTGGGCTCATAAGGGAATTTCATGGCATAAATCCTCCAGAAATGCTGATATTAGTGGCTCTTGGATGCCTGTACACCTGGGAACCTCTGTGATCTGCACTGAATTTTTTTGGGCCAAGAAAACCCCAGGAGCCTGGGTCAGGCAGGAAACAGCAGCCGAGGTTGCGGAGGGATGTTGGGTTAGTGGGTAGCGTTTCTTTGGGTAGCGTTTCTTTCTGCTGCTTTCTCCTCTTCACCTTCCCATCTCCCAGTCCTCACAGGCATTGGCTCATGTAATGCCTCACCCTACAGGTGAGGATCTTTTAGCTTGTCGTACGTCCAACGTAGCTCTGGCTCAGTGTCTTGACTTTGCAAATGAGGATCCCTAGCAGATGCCTGACGTCCAGTTTGTGCCAAAAGGTAAGGTGGGAGACTCAGAGTAAGTAATACAACATAAGCTGCGTTACAAGTTTCAAAAAGTTGACTATTGCTGAGCTACCGATCCTTTTCCAAACAGCTTTGTGAGTACCCAGTCCTTGTGGCATCCACAATATTTAAGGTAAGTCATATACTTAAATTCTGTTTGAAAACAAAATTATTTTTATTCCCTTTTCAAGTTCTCCTTTATCACCACATTCTGTAGGTAGAAGCATTAGGAGCTTTTATTTCTTTGCTCTGACAGATTGTCACCTTAAAAATTCTGTAAGTTCTACAATTTCTTGATTCTTTGCTAGGGAAGCATAGGAAAGATGATATTTTGGATTAGAAATCCCAACTGAAGTATCACCATTTCATTGTTTACTTAGATTAAGCTAAAAACATTTGTCATTAGGAACGCAAGAGGTAATTTCCTGCCAGAACAACCAAACCTTTGACATTTTTCCTTCAAAAATCCTTAAATGTGTGGTAGAGTATCAAAGCCTTTTCCCTACCATCATCAGCAAAGGTCAATGGTTTCTGACAGATGCATATTAGGCCTGACTTAATTATGACTGAGTGCCACGGTGTTTTATAACATCTGTTATCCAGTGACTAAGAAGTGTCTACAATTCTATTTTTTTAAAGGAGTAGCAGATGAAAATGACAATTTCAGATGGGAAATCTGAACTGGCAGAAGGAAAAAAAAAAAAGTCCTTTTTTCCTGGAATATTTCTAGTAATTGCTATAATTTTGAAGCAACTCAAACTTTAAAAATTCCCACACGTGGCCTTGACAAGGTCAGCAAGGCCTCAGTAACTTTTATGTTTCCTGCATGATCCCTGCAGGTTAAAGAGAGGGCCTCACTGAAA
The DNA here is from genome assembly GCA_002844005.1 of Limosa lapponica baueri. NCBI lineage: Eukaryota > Metazoa > Chordata > Aves > Charadriiformes > Scolopacidae > Limosa > Limosa lapponica. The sequence goes on from KZ507658.1 coordinate 54,968, forward strand.
GGAGGCCAGCCTGCAGAATAAAAGCTTTCCTATAGCCCTGAGGAGCAGCTGTTCCTGGGCTGCTATAACCACTCTCCAAAAAGCCCATTTTCACAACTCAAGCAAAAATCTACCTGCTAGATCATTAAAATGTCAGATTGCTCCAGTCACATAAACCGTTTCACAAATAAAGATCCTTGCTTAGGCTCCAGCCTTCAAGAGTAGAGGCTGAGTACGACTGCCCTGCTCGGGCACAGCCTGCAGCACGTTATGCTGTATCAAGTTTAGGTTGCTATTCACCGTAATCGTACTTGAGCATCCTTCGTGTAAAATAAACAGTGATCAAGAAAGGTGCACTGAACTTCATGGAATCCTTGCGGCTTTTTTTTGAAGAAAACCCATTTGTTTTAAAGTCATGGGTTTTCTTTTCACTTATTTATTTTTTATTTTAGATTTTATTCATTGGTCTTTTAGGAGAGCTGTAGTTTCAGATGAAGATGGTGCCATGCGAGTGTCTTTTTTTTAGTAGGGGTACATCAGAAGCAAAGCCCAACCATTCAGCAGATTTTTCATGGTCTGTGACACTCAGTTCATATTTCGAGTACGTTGTTACTCAAAGCACTCTCAAGCCTGAGAACTTCTGCTCTGTGTTTGGTGCTGAGGCTTCAGGACTGCATCTGCAGTGCACAGCATCCAGAAAAGTTAAACTGGTCATGTTTCTAATATACAGAATTGGGGCAAAATCCTGACTCTAAACCATTTACTACAAGACAGCCAGGATTTACTAGCTTGTTTCCCTTTCTGGTCTTGTCCAGACAGCCTGTACCACCCCGGGCAACTTATTTGACCTCTAAAGCTCATGTTTGCCTATTCCAGCTCTATACACCTAAATAACGTGCCTAAGCTAGGAGCCTCAGCACCCACAAACTTTTCAACTCTCAGTGTAGAGACAGCGTAGACAGAACAGTACAGGCTGTGGGAAGGTCTGAACCATGCTCCAAAAGTGTCCATCTCCTGAATGGAGGTAACCTCGGACACTAACCTCAGACCTGATGTTAAGTGGATGAATAGATGGCTGACTCTCCCCTGTAGTATGAGGTTAAATATACCCTGAATTCTCTTTTCTGGCAGGAAATCAGGCAAAGGATCTACTTTCCAAGCAAGGGTGCTTTCTGAGAAGTACAGGTCTTCTCAAACAGCTGAACTGGGTCATTCAGATTTGGAAATATATACATCTCAAAGTGCCAAAGGCTCTTTTAGGCTGTGTCTGAAAAAAACATTTGAAAGCTTTAATCCCAGAACAGCGGCCAGTGTTTGGCTTTCTCTGAACCTGAAGCTAGGAATCCTTACGAGACCAAATTTTACTTCACTGATCTTCCAGGGAAATTTGTCTGAGCATTTCTGAATTACTACTAAAATTTGTGATGGCTGGGTTACACATAGAGAATCTCAATCTAGGTGCAATAATAGGATCTGAGGCTCTGCACACATTTCAAAATTTGGGAGATGGAAACTTTTCTGTTGAATAGAAATGAATATTTATTTCTCAGCAAATCGCAAGTGATTTTTCTGAGTGGCAAGTTCAGGAGCTAACAACTAATGGAGTGACATGTGAGGGAAATTACAGACCATTTAAAAACTGCTGGACAATTCATCAGATCTTGCTTCATTTGTCACATATGTACAAAAGGTGCTAGACATTATTGTGCCGAAGCTGTGCTGCACTGGAGTACCCTAGGTGGGGATGGCTTTGATTATTTCCTTTTCCTGATGGACAACTATTTAGCTGCTACTGAGTTTGAACAGTTTTCTTATTCATTCAGATCTCTTAGTGGCTCTAGCTGAAATGAAAACGAAATATTAGATAGTTCACTACAAAGTCAAAGGGAATGGGTTTTAGTGAAGTAGCTAAAGGGGATGAAGAGATTAAGATTCACTACTGACTGGAGAGGGGTTTTTTTTTTTCAATTTTCTGGATGATCTTAAAGCACCCCAGAATTAGTACCTGATTTGTATCCATTGTATGATAATTACTAGTACATTGTAAGCATTAACTTTCAGTTGCTATTTATAATTTAAAAAAAAATAATCTATATTGAAACTTAGTTGTACCTGTTTGATAGCATCACAAAGAGCAACCAGGATGCTGGGTATGAAGTGATTTTGCCAAAATGTCTGATGAAAAGAAACTGTTAAATGAGGGCAGACTCTAGGTACTGTTTCTGTATCTGGTAGTATTGTTGCTTACGGCAACACCACCAGCTGAGATTGGATCTCACTGAAAAGATAGGACCGTTAATCTCTGCTCTTTGGACTGGAATGCACTATTTGGCAAAAAATAAAAGCACAAATGTTCTGGATGATGACAGTAATGCAGGGAAAAAAATCTGTGAAGTATTTTTATTCATTATGCAATCATTTCCATAATTCTTCATTTTGTTTTTTACATTTATGCATTGTCTGTATTTAAATAAGTGTCTGTTATGTTATTGAGGGGATGAACTGGATTTTCATTTGTTTGGTTTTTTTTCTCTTGTCTGAAACAAGGAAAGGGCTGAAGGTCGTGCATGTGGCAGGAGTCCGTAGCCCCTGACTGCAGGAGCCACTGGTAAGACCATTCAGGCAGGGTGAGATGCAGATCCCACTTTGCCTTTGATTGTTGACAGATTCTGGTCCACTTGAAGCCTAAGACAAAATCCTGACCCACTTAAATGGAGTCAGAGACTTTAGATGTGGGTTGCTGTTAATGATTTCTTTCACCCATTCTTTTCTCTTGTTTACCCTTCTGTACGTTTTTGTTTCTACTGGCAGTGTTGAATAGCTGATTTTCAGCCTGACCATTTTTGTTTCAGGAAACTGGTATCTATGAAGGGATAAGAGTGAAAGAATACATTATGCTACAGGTGGCATGGGCTATATATGTCAGGCCTCTATTCTTAGGGCCAGGGTCAAAACTGAGGTTGTAGATTAATTGTGTAACAAGGTGTCAGAAAATATTCCACAAATAAACAGAACATGGTTAACTCAACACTTTGAATTTATAGAAAGTCTAAATTAGATCCTTAAAATAACATGATTATTGCTAAGTTCTAGCCTGAAGCTAAACTGGGGTTCTACTTTGAGTGAAGGAGCTCCCAACTGGCAGGAACTTAAAAGGTAACTTAATATGCTGCACTACCAGAAATATAACAGACTGCTTATTGGGACATGTTTAAAAAAGAGAATGTATAATAGTTTTCTGATCTCACTGATATGTATTTCTACAAATAACACCAGAGACAAGTGAAATCTGTTTTATGGCTTGCAAGAAATCAACTGGACAAAACCCGAGTTTCAGTGAGAGCAGTTCTACATATACAGAGGACTCCCAGCAGAATCTTTAAAAATAAGCATATGTTTCCCCAATGACATCATATTTTTGTTATCTGCATTGTACCATAGTATTTTTTTTTTCAAATAAGAGACAAAAAGGGCTACAGAAAAGTTAGAGACCATAACATTTCAGTTTAGTTCTCTTTATTCCTACTACTATGTTTAAAATATTTTGATTAAGTAATGATGTAGTTAAAAAGCAGGGATGGTGAGTACTTCCAGGGCTGAAAACCATGTAAAATACTGCAGAAGTTGGATTTAATGCTTTATTTTCCCTACAGATTATAAAGAAGAGATTCATATAGCTGCTCACTGAAGTGTTTAAGGGGAAGTACCAAATAGAGATTAATCTTTTAGCTCTCAGTTAAATCTTCAGTTTTATTTTTAGTTCTGTTATTGGAACATTAAGGTTGTTTCTGCTAATCCAGTGTGCTTGGTGGAATGAGAAAATAGTATACAAGAATAAAGAAATTGTGTGCGGTAATTTTAATATATTTCATGTGAGGTAGCAAATAAGTAATTCCAGGTTTTAGTGGTCACATCTGATAGCTAGAGTCTGGATGCGTGTGTATAAATTTCCTTTATAATCAGTGAAGATTTTGCTTCTGCAATGTCTGTGGGTTTATTAGATATACCCGTATTAAGCGTATGTGAAGGTGGAAGGTTTCTCTATTACGAGTTGAACCTAACCGTTCTATGGCTGATAGGCAGGACCAGCTCCTTTTGTTTAAGATGTGTGATGTGTGCTGTTTCTAATAAAAATCAGCATGAAAATCTGTGAATGAAATTTGGTATCAGTGTCTAAACCACAGGTTCTCATCTGGTTTAGCTTTTCTAATTCAATTGCCAAAAGAAATTAGAGTGTTCTGGATTATTCAATTGAAAAATTTAATTAAAAAAACCCAACAAAACATTGGAGACATGAACATAAAATGCCTGTACCTATTTCTACTGGCTTGGAGCACTGAGTTTCTTTTTAATTTGCTTTTAAAAGGGCACAGGATGGACATAATGGGACTAAGTATATCTAAGAAGAGATGCATCTATGGTGTGGAGCACAATAAAACCTTGCTTTGAGGTTATACGAGAGGATGTTGGTATAGAAAGGTAAACAGAAATGCTCTCTAGAGCCCTACAGCCCTGTATGGGCCATCATTGTTTGTGACATGTTCACAAGGCTAAATTTCATAGCTGATGCAGAGACACTATGTGAAACATCCATGTCCAGCTGTATATCAGCCCAGGATCTCAGCTTTTGTTTGCAGTACTGTTATCATTTCATCTGCTTCAGCCCAGATAACATCAGCTCATGTAAATCGCCCAATGTCCCTGCTTTCAATGAATTTGTGCTGACCTGCGCCACCTAAGACGCTAGACTATGAATTGCATGGAACTGCAATAATTTTATCCTCTGTGTATGCTAACTATTATTACCACACTGTCCTGTGGATCAGATTGGTTTAAATAGAATTTTCATTTTCGAGCATCTAAATCACCATTTTTCTGCTTTCTCCTAGGCAGAACTTATCCAAGTGTCAAAATCCTTCCTTGTAAAACAGATTGAAGGCAGTATTTAGGAGATGAATTAACCATTTCCAGATTTGCATTTGGGTTCAAAGATTTTAGACGGTACTCGCAGGTGCTGCATGGGGGAGCAATACGTAAGATTTGAGAATATTTCCCTTGACTTAACAGACTGCACCCTCACTTTTCTATCAGCTTGCACAAAAGGAAAACCCCACTATGTTGAACAGGAACTTCAAGCGCAAAGTTAATGTCAGAATTTTCCTGGTATGAGCTCAGCTCCTAGTGTTATAGAGGTAAAGAGGAAAAACAGAGAGACAGAGCAAACCTTAAACCAACGATCGCTGCTGTCTTCATGATTCAGTCCAGGCCATCCACCAGCATAACGCTGTGTTTCCATCCTCTGCTTTCATTGGAAGTTGTGCTTGGCATGACTGCACTCTTAAGAGCATTTGGACAAATAAATAACATCCCTCTTCGTTATTTATTTGCCTTCAAATTTTAATCAGTATTTGTGTAATCAGTAGTAATTTACTACATTCCTATTCAAAGAAATTGGCACAGTGTTTATATATAATCACCCAACGTAGCTGTTTTATTTAAGTACTGGGTTCTAAATACACATAAATTCAGCAATTATCACTGGAACAAATTTTAGCCTTTGAAGTGAATTATACCAGGAGGAGTTTTCTGTAGTTGAAATTGGAAAAGCAAACAAAAAAAGGCTTCACTTGCCCAGCTGAGGAATCTGACTGTGACTTTTATGCACATGCACTAGGTGTTTGATTTTGGGGTGAAAAATGTATGAAATTTTAGGAAAGCTTTTAAGTGACAAAATGCAGGACTTCCCTCAGCCACACGCAAGTGCACTGTTTGGCTTGTGAGGTTACAAATTCTGCCTTTCCCTTTGATTGGTTTTGCTTCCACATAAAACAGCTAAACCAAATACTGCATAAGGTGCTGATAGTATTTTAGCCTTTTCTTTTTTTTTTTCTGCACTGGGCTTAGCAGGCGTGGGTATCTGTGCCCATGGGGTCTGAGGCTGTTTGTTAGATCCTTCTAACCCAGATTACAAGGATAAGCCTATTTACCTGAACTGGAACTGATGTGAATGAGTTCTCTGCCGCTCTGCTCCGGAGCAGCTATGGGATATGTCTTTATGCTGTGGTTGGTTAGAGCTGGGAATAAAGTGCCAAAGTCAGCAGCTGAAATAAGTAGAGTAAATCAAGTTAAGAGGGAACAGGACAACATTTTGGAAAGGGAGGGAATACGGGGTAAAACCATTACCTAGAAGTTCAGGGTTAAGATGATGAGATATAAATTGATTGGTATTTCCTGGGTTTATAAGGGCAGACCCTGGTGGATGACATCATCATCTGCTGGCTTTTCGCGTTGCCGTGTGCCTACCTGGGCTGCCAGGATGCTGCAGATCCTGCTTTCCCTTTGAGCTCATTTATGTTGATGATCATTAGTTACATTCATGTGGACGTCTGCTGTAAAAATGCGCTTCAGGCTTTGCAGACACATGAGCCTGCAACAATTTCACTACCTGGGTTTAACGCAAATTCCTAAGTGAGCACACACATTTCTTATTGAGTGAATGGTGAGCTAGCTTTGCTCCCAACTGACCCAAAGTTCCCCAGAAATAAGCTAGATTTTAATCAAGGCAAGACATTTATTCTAAATTAAAGTCTTTAAAGTCTCACCTTAGGTTTAATTGGTGCAGTCTGTAAAGCATTTAAGTGATGAATATTTGATGATGATCTAGGAAAAGTAGTATTATTCTTCACAGTAAGAATTTTAAGCCCACATGATATGAAGGTGGACATGCAAAAAGAGGTTGATGTGGCCTCAGCATAACTATGAGGGCTGGACCTCACAACCATTGCAACCACAGAGCGTGATATAAGAGCATAAAGTTCAAATTCAAAGGATTATTCCTTCTTTTACCAAACCAACCTTATTTGTGAGGTGTCTGTTCCTCAAGATTTCATTCAGCAGTGCTTTGGTGGTCTGGAAGATTCCTCCCTCCCACTGTGGAAACAGGTAGTTGAAAGCAAGCAGTTCTCCACCACAGGAGTGCCCGCAAGTGTGCTTCTCTCCTGGTCCTTGAGGAAACAAGAGATAAAAGGGCAGATGACAAAAGATTTAGATGTTCTCCTACCTAGAACCCAAGGAGAGGTCATAGAAGGCTGCTATGAGTAAAGACAAAGTATGTCACAGCTTTGAGGAGTGAGCAGATCTGGTGGGTTGAAAATTCAAGACCAGAAGAAAGAGTTGTGGCAAGCTAAGCATCCTTCTGCACCCTTGTCCTTAGGCTCATCAAGACCACTGGAAACCCAGGCCCAGAAAGAATTAGTGAGTGAACAAAGTGATTCAACACTTTTACAGGGCTCTGCTGTTCAGCCATTTTTGAGGTGATTTCAAAACTTTTACTAGTTTGGTTTCGTTCTCTTTAAGAAATGTTGTTCCTTGAACCAAGGAACTGTATTCAGTTATGGGGTTATGCTTTCTGAATGCCATCAAGGACAAGAACGGTAATATTACAAGGCTTGGTGCAATTGATTGTGGAGAAATAAGGACTTGTATCCCATCAGCTGCTGGCTGTGACATACAAGAGAGAGAGTCTGGAAAGTCTAAACATGCATCTGAAATGCTGCAAAATCAATAATACTTATTGAGGTTATCAAAGCCTCTTCATACGATGTGTTTCATATCGTCCATCACTGGCATGATGGTAATGGCTCCGTAATGGCTCCTAAGTGCTGCAGTAGGATTTACAATTTGGTGTATGATTAAAATAGGGGATTGTGCTAAGGAATTGGTGTGTATTTTCAAAATTATTAGACACAGTTGGAAACATAGCTGAAAGCAAGACTGCCTTCATATAACATATTGCCAGAACTAACTGCTTTGATTTCTTAAGACTAGATGATGATTGTTTGATCATTTTATTAAAAAAAAAATAAAAATCTAGGTGTCAAAGAGTTTCCTTATGTCTAAACAAGTGTTATTAACTTCAATTAAGGCTGCCAGGTGGAGAACTGTGCAGTTCTTTTACCATGTTTCAAAATATTTCATTTAGACATTTTGGAAAAACATACATCCCTATTCATAACCCCTGTTACTGTTCTGATTTATAGGTTCTGCTCCACTGTAAATCATTCAAAATGAAAAAATTAAATTTTATGGCATCAAACTTACGTGGCATCGTGCCTGAGCAAAGGGCAGAAGGAATGTGATTCTTATACTGCCAATTACTATTGAACTTGATTTCTTTTTTTTTAACAGATGGCTAAGATACACTTATAGAGAAAGGTAAAATATACTTATTCTTTATTTGGACTTTGAATTAAAAATAAAACACTCTCTTCAATCATTTTTTCCAGTTGTTTATAAAACTTTGACTCCTAAGGATTTTTTTTTTAAATTATACAAATATTTGCAACCTTAATACAGAAAATTTTGGTTTCAGGCCATGCACTTTTATTGCTGTGGATGGTTAAATGTATCATTCATTTAGTCTGACATGCTATTGGAGGAAAAAAGTGTTGCTGTGTCAGAAGTGGCATAGGGAGATGTGTGAAATCTTATCTTTTAAGTGGAGAGAGGGTCTTGAAATACACTAAAATTCTGGCCCGTGTTCTCTAGTGAGGAAGAGATTTTGGATGGGGGGATATGACATTACATTTTTTAAAAGTCTATATTCTTTGCTTTACTTATTCCCTAGTACACTTTATCAATGCCAGCGAACATCAGTGACCTGGCATGATTCCTGGCTATGAAGTGGTTCTTTTTTGGCAGAAGCAATTTCTGCTCCAGTTTCTGAGGGTTTCCTGGAAAGCATGATGGCATTATAGGCTTAGATGTAACTTTAACTCATGCAACAATGCAGGAGCTGGTTTTAAACTCCAGTTGAGGTAACTAGTAAAGTCTTTCTAGGAGCACGCAGCTCAGTAGTTGCCAGTGGTAGACTTTTCAGATACTCACACATTTGAAATACCAGAGGACGTGATTTAAAGGCTTGAGATGATGGAGAGTCACCTTAAAAATGTGGAAATGCATACTGGTCCTATCTCAGATGTGTCTTCTGTCTCTTGTTTAACAAGGTTCACCTTGCTTGAGCTGGAAAGTCTGTTAATCACCTCACCCTGCACTCCTCAACCCAGCCAAATCCCCTAAATGTATGGGTGCATCCTTAATACCTTACAGGCACAAGAAAATGTGTCAGGGCCTTTGAGAGGGGCTGTCTACATTTTCATCACCTCTTGGGCACAGTCTTGGTCATGTAAGAGATGACCAGGGCCCTTGACCACTTCCTTACTGTAGCAAATTGGTTAATAATTGGTATTTTAAGAAAACTTTGAGACATACCTAATAGCAGAAGTTCTTGACTAGTATAAGGTGTGAAAGGCAGCCCCTAGAGACAACTCTGAACCTCTAAGCACCAGTCATCAAACTCTACCCTTTCCATATGGACTGTGGGCACTCTTTCAACTCTGGTGAATATTTTGGTTTTAATAAATATTGAAATATTTATATATTGAAATATACTATACTGAAAACTGTACTAAAAAAAAGTAGTAAAAAGGATTGGCAGAAAGGGAGAATGTCTGAGCCTTGTCTTTATTTGCCTCTATTAAATTAATCCAGCCAAGTTAATTGTATCTGATTTTTTCGGTATGTTCAAATTATAAGACTGATTTTCTCATCACGTGTAATTCCATGTATTACATGTTAACAGAGAGATTTGCAGCCTTTCCTTTTATAGCATGTACGATTTTATCTCATTTTGATTACATGAAGGTTTCTTTGAAATATCTGTTAAAACCTTATCTATAAGATGAAATTAATATTTAAATATCTGATCTCCAAGTTGTAGGTAACACAAACAATATAAATGTTAACGACATTCCCTTTAAATGCAGAATCAAATATATTAAGTACCTTGGGGTTAAGATTTTAACTTCCTTAGATTTATGGTAAGAATTAAAACATCCTCTCTTGTTACATTTATAAACATAGAACTCATTAGATGAAGGAAATTTCCTTTATCATTAATAGGTCACATTAATGTGATAAAAATGTCTACACTCTCAATAAATTTTATTCTTATTTTAAGCAGTTACCACATATAGTGTTTATCCTTAAAAACTCTCAATAGCACTTTTATATCCTCCAATTGAAATAATAAAGAGCAAAGAATAAAAAGAAGCAAATTAATCCTCCCCTGGGAAACAGGAAGACTAGCACTGCCAGATTTTAAGTTGTAACACTGATTTGCTAAGCTTAAACTTTTTCTTCTCTCTTTCCATGATTTAAATGGGGAAATGAGGGCTTTTGCTGAAGGATCTTGAAATTAAATGCAAAAATTGCCTTGTAGGAAAAACCTTTGTGTAAAGGACATGATACTTCCTTCCACTCTGCATCACTTTGTTAGCCAGAACGGGCACTTCTGGAAGCTGAAAGAAGTAAGACTCTCATTTGTTTTTGGAGATACTGATTATCATAACAACGTAAAGTGGGAGAAAGGCAAAACTGGATGAGATTCTTCATGTAGCCCTGACTTCAATAGTGACCACTCACAAACTGTTTCCCCAAAAGCTCTAACTTTCTGAAAACTTTACCATACTATGTTATTTTTATTGATTCCAGGTCTGGTTTCATTTGAAGTAGATGCCAAGCTTCCTACTGGACATAAACAGAAGTGTCGTCAAAGTCTGTGTTGTCTAGGCAGCAATTCACAAAGTCTAAATACAGAACATTCACAAATTCAGAGAGAATTTGTTGGTGGTCTGCAGAGAGCAGACTGGTCAATCTGTGTGGGATTTATTTCTGGTTTCTAGCTGCTGTTGCGTGTGTTCAGTTTATTCACTGTGAAATGAAAATGTTCTGTGCAGTTACAAGGTTACCTGAAAACATGAGGCTAATGGTACGTTAAGATAAGGACTTAGGAGGCAACAGCTGGACTTATGATAGGAACTAAAACTGCTGTGGAAACCCAACATTTTTCAGAGTAGCGAATGAAGCAAAGTGATAAAATTGGCATGGCAGAAGACTTGGCTTCCAAGAACAGCACACAGGGAGGACAGGTAAGAAAAAGGGGTGATGATGTCTGTGATCTGTGGGAATGAGTGAGTTCACGTGTCTATCTGTATGGGTGTGTGAGCATGCATGAGAGAGAAAATAACAGGTGAGGGAATGAATGTATGGCTTATTTTTTTCAAAAAGTGAACAAAATCCCAACCTTACTGCAACTGAAAATTGTTGACATTCTTTACAATTAGAACTGGCTTTCTATCAAAAACCCATTAATCTGGCTGAACTGATATATTTTGGTGGAGAAATAAAACTTTCTATGAAATTTTATTTTGAAAAAACTAAGATCAAGTGTTAGATAAGGGAGGTTCAACTCCATTTTTTATTTAAAATGGCTCTTCTGGCTTTGGAGGTTTCTCTAATAAGAAAATAAGATCTGTAATAAGATCTGTCTCCTGAACAATTGGAATAACTGTATGGGCAAATGGAGACAAAGTGCAAGACTGATGTTTAGGAGTGATTATGTTGTTTCATATATAGCTAGAAGAAGCTGTGTTTAATTTTAAAGTGTCTCTCAGCATACCACATCCTTGTTAAAGTGTGAAGAGTTTTTGGAATTTAGAAGTTGGAAAAGTTTAGTGCTATCAAAGTGCAGAGAGTTTAGCACTGAGCCCCAGCCCATCCAAGGATAAAACACATCGGCGAAATCATTGGCATTTCTCTTGTAATATGCACGTTATAGTGTGTCAAAGCATCGTGTCAACTTTCATCATGTAGTTTGTTTGCTTCATAAATGCCTTAATTACTATTACACTTTTGCAGGATGGAGCCTGGAGAAAATCTCTCTTGGACATGACTGTGATAGTAGATCATCTGAAAGAAGAAAAATTCTCGTTCCCAAGCAAAGGTAAATCAAATGGAGGTTTATTACAAGCTTTTTTCCCTTGCGATGTTGTCTAAAGCATTTCTTTTCAAAAGAGGATGAATGAGCCTTGACTTCTCCATGCTATCATGGCAATATGCTTTTAATGTGCTAAGGAAAGCATAAGGTAGTAACATAATTTTTTTCCCCCTCAATTTGGAGGATTAAACCATGTTATGGGAAGGAGTAGTCTCTCATTAATCACCACCACCTTGAATGTCTAGACTTATAGCAGTCAAAACCAAGTGAAACTCAGGAATTAGTCTTTCTGAGAGTCTTTTATGAAAACTGGGACATTCAACTGTTAGCCCAGAAAAGGCTCCTTGGGCTGTGTCTGGTAAAACCAGTAATTTAAGGATGGTACAGTAATTAAAACAAAAATAAATAGCTTCTCAAGGGCTAGATGCCTGCTTAGTACTCTGAAGTTAACAAGGAAACCATTAACACTGCAGACTATCCTTTCCATTAGATTTTAGCAAGCCTGAACAGATTACGATCTGGCTTGGTTTCTGTAGTATTCACGTGGTTTTGTTATGGGTGTCCCAGCAATGGACAAGTCTCTGGGCAGCCTGGACACTGAACTTAGAGTCGCTGTGCGTGTGGGGTGCACACCAGGCACATGATGGGTGTACAATGCACAGGGCTCCTGCGTCTGAGGTGGGATCTC
>KZ507659.1:4427-22771 GCA_002844005.1 Limosa lapponica baueri
ATAGTTTTACTACATTATGTAGTTATAATTATTTGCTTTTCAATTTAATTTAGTTTTTTCCATCCAGTAGAAAGCAGATAAAATCTGCACATACATCATTTTTTCTTATTTCTTTAGATAAGAAATAAGATTCTAAGTATCTTATTTTCTGTATCTGAGGTCTCATTAGTGAGGGTTTACTAAAACCCAGGGCAAACAGTAGCTTATTTTTTAATGAAAGAGTCACAATTTTTTCCTACCACAGTAAAAATAAAGTGATGGTTTTCATTTGACATGCGATGATTATGCTAGTTAAAATAATGTGGAGAAGAAGTGTGTGAAATTTTACTCATGCTGTCTCAGAAACTGTTTTCATCCTTGTTTTGTATGTAAATGTGGAACTTTGCAAATGATGCAGATGGGAAGATCTCCTTCATTTTTACTGGCTTTAAAACACCTGAGTGAATCTAGCAAAAGAGACACGAAGCTTGAATGGGTCACATAACAAGATTTTGTTGCAGTAATGAGTTAAATTAACTACATGCATATGATACTGTGAACTTGGTCTGCTCTATTGTAATGATAAACGGGTAAAATTAGTTTTTCTATAAATTATGGTGTGTATTTTCTATTCATATTGTCCTAAGGCTATGAAAATGTTAATTACCAAATAGCACGTTACATGTCAGCACATCTAGTGGTGAAGGAAGGAAATGCTGGAAATAGAGATGGTATCTGGTTTTAGAGGAGGTTCACCTGTTTCCTGCACTGCAGGATTGCTTAGGTCATACATTATCATTGATGACAATCTACTGTTAAGTGTTTCCCACTTGAAGAGGTTTGTGTCTGTCATTTTCCATCCTGTTCCATCTGGATCTCACCAAAGCTATGGAACATCCTGTTTAGTGCATAAAAATTAGCATTTATGTTTATGAATCCATGCATCCAAGGTATTGCATGCAGGATGTTCTTTTGCACACTTTTTGATGGGTATCCACTAAGGCAAACTCTGGTTGTAGTTCATACACTTTGATTTTATTGTTTTTTTAATGTCTGAGATCCCCTAAAGTAAATGCACAAGGAGAATCACGTTCTTCTTGCATAATCATTACAAGTGACAAGGAATGAAGTGTAGACGTGCAAGGTGCTTTGTATAGTTTAATCAGTGCTTCTGTTGTCAGTCATGCTGACATTGTATGATTCTAGTTTATTATCATTTTGTCAGAAATTAACCAGAACTGTAGCTGATCATTAAAAATTTTTGTTGTCTAAAGTAAAGTTCTCACCTTTTAAATGACATATAAGGCAAATTTTCTGTGTTCTTCTACAAACATATTAACTTGTGCAAGATGCTTCTGACGCAGATAGCCAGAAGCTTTTTGTTTGCACATGCCTATCTCTTCAGAACCACTTCTTTTTTAATGTGTGGCTTTATTTTTCAAGGAGTATGTGGTGACTGATACGTTATTGGCACGTATTCAAAATGTAGTTGGGGCGCCTGTTGTATTACCTGAAAACAGCAAGCACTAATATTTATTGAAATTTAAAAATAAGATGCACTCAGTTTTTTCTTTCTTTCTTGAATACTGCTGGTCATTTGTTAACAGAGCTCATGTTGTAAATATGATTGCAAAAGTCAGTAGATCTTAAAGCACAAAAACCAAGACTGTTTGGTTGTTGGTTTTTTTTTTAACTATATGCAGCTTCATTCAAATAAGTGGTTTACTTTTGTGTCCTAGATGGTTTTTGAAATAAGTATGCTTTCCGGTGACTTCTGATGGTTCCTGAAAAGAGCAGTTAATAAATGCTTGGTTGCTAGGAGAGCTCTTTCTGTACAAGTTTGTTATCAGACAGGATGATTTTGGTGGCTGACCTCATGTGCTTTGGAGATAGAACTGCCTTTTCTTTGCAAATAAATTTGTTGTCAGGAGTTCTGCTTGTTGGCAAATCTATTTTGGAGACATTTTTTAGGTGTTCCAACCTGTCCTGTTCACAGTTATACTTTCTTCTGATGCTCATGTTGCAATTCGGGATGCTCATCCAAGTGTTGTGGGGAATAGAGAATGATGTGGAAGTAGATTCAGAGAAGCACAGCAAGGAATGAGGAACACAAAGCAGCGGTCAGTAGAGGGATACGTCTGTTTTGAAGTTTATACTTGCGGTGTCTTGAATTTGAGCCTTCTGTTGATCTAAACTTAGATTCTTAGTTCACAGCTGGTGACTATTACCACCACAGAATTCCCTCCCACTCCCCTTCCCTCCCCTCTGTTTGCAAACAGGAGGAAAGCAAACAGTGTCACAGGGCTTCTTCCCTGGCAGAGCATTCCTCCAGCCATGGGTGCCTGTCTGGCCTGGGAAGTGATACAATAATAATATCTCTGCATCGCTGTGCCCCACTTTCTACCAAAGCTTGTTACACTGTGCAGCATGATTATTTCCTTCCCTTTGGCATGTTTACCCTGTATTTCTTTTGAAATACAGTATGGGGTGGGGGTTTGGGGCAGGCAGACGGGTTGTTTGGTTCCTTGTTTGGTTTTTAAGCTTTGAGCTTTTATAGTTTCAACTTGAGGAGGAGATTAATATTGCGACAGTGAGAAAAATGCACAAAATTACACCCACTGCAGAGAATGTGCCTCCTCCAGCTGCTGAAGTAGGGTTACTTGGCAGATGCTCGCTCGGATACATCAACTCCTATCACACTTGATTAACCCACACAGCTACGGGCCAGCACATTGCTGGCTGACAAGATAAAGTTAAGTTTAATTACTGTTATTTTCACGATGAGTGAAGTATTTCCTGTATAAGCTCCAAAAAGTTAGATGAGACAGCCATCACTGTGAGAGGTACGGAACTGAAAGATGAGCATAGCTTTCAGCTGTGAAGAGCAATCTGCGTCTTCTAAGATTTTTTTCTTTCTCTCAGACAAGTTGTGGCATTCTTAGTGTAACTTAGAAGCTGAGAGGTGTCTGTCAGCTTCTTTGACAGCGAAAGCTGACATATCTGAAATTCAGTCCAATCTTTCATTCTGGATGGCATTGATCAGTGGTCTTTTGAGGAAGTAATGAATTTCAAATACTAAATACTCCCTAAGATATGAAAAGTTAGATATTTTTTGACTGAAAGTCTCAAAATTTGGATTATTTTTCATCACATAAAACTTGGCTGAGAGTGTTTGTTATACCACAGTATTCCTGAGTATAATCCTGTAGTATGTAAAATTGAAAGGTCAGGTAAAAGCCCTGTGTAATTTTCAGGAGGAAAGTAATTTTAACCCTTCTTGGTTTGCCCATTTGTCAGCTTCCATAATTGTCTTCAAGGTACATATAGCAATTGCAATTACTTCAGGAGAGCAATTGCATTCAGTGCTGCTCTTTACTTTGTAATTATTAATGAGTTGCATTTCAAAAACACCCCTCACCTCTGTTACTGAACAGTTAATTACTGGTAAATAGTTACTGTGCATCAGATAAAGAGAGCAGTATTTTTCAAGGGTGGGAATAGTTTTCTTTTCTGTTATTATTGAGATTTTGTATTACACTTTTTCAGTCTCCTAATGCATTATGGTTTTATGGTCTTCTACTGTGCTACGTGTTATGTCCAAGGCAGAAAGAAACCTCAATACAGTTTGAATTTAAATTATTCTAACCTGGGCTCTTCTGATTTTGAAAAGCCTTGTTGTCTCTGTCTTGATTGTGTTTCCAGCAGCATAGTTATAGGATCTATTTAAAGTACCATAGTTCTTGAGTTTACAAGATGCTTTAGCTTGGGTTTGCTGTTTTTTTTTCTTTATTACCATTTACAAATGGTGCTTCCTACTCCTCTGATTCAAGTGTGCTTTTGGAAAACCCCTAATTTTTCAGTCCTGGTACATCAAATAATTGTTCAAGTGTTTAAAAAAAAAAAATGTGGGTGGAGGGATGTTCTGTGGAGTTTGGAATTAACTGGGAGTGGATCTACCTGTGACTGAGCAAAACACAATAATTGGCACTTTACCACAGCTGAGAACACTGACGAGTTTGCCAGTGTTTTCTCCTGCTGTTCTGTTACCCCTTCAGTTCCTTGGGCATTGCCGCCTGGAGCAGCACATGCTTCGAGTACCGTCCCTGCTTCTGCAGCGAGCCCGTGCACTCCAGGCGTGCCTGGAAATGCCACGTCGGGGGTAAGGGCACAACAGCAATTCACTGGGGTTTGGCCAGAGCACACGGTACAGAATATCTATCGGTTCTGTGCTTTGGTTTCATGCCAGCTGTGGGAGGACAGCGATTATTTAAGGCAAAGGTAGGGGCTGTATGTGTACCACTTAAGAGCTTTGCAGTTTGTGACTGCAGCGTTTTCTTAGGTGCCAGCTACTTTACAGCAATAAGCTAACAGCATTTATCAGCTGTAAACGCAGGCGGTACCGTCACTTCTGGTGTGTGCCTCTAATTGTCCTGTTTCAGTGCAGACAGTCTGAGGTACAAATGCAAATGGAAAAAAAGTCTGGCATTTGACTGGGATCCCACAGTGCACAAATCTCTTTCATGTCACAATAGAAATTTCCAGGCAGTGTCTACGCTGTCATTTTTCCCAGAGTAGAATCGAAATGCTCAGATTGTTTGATTGCCTTGTAATCAACAGTAACACATGCTTATCAGCAACATTTATGTCCAACAAATGAATTGTTTTGGCCTTTCTGGCTTGTAAGCAGAGAGTTAAAGCAAGGAAAAAGAACTGATCTGCTCTGGTACTAAATGATAAAGAGATACCTGAACTAGTTCTGACTTAATTCCATAATTTAAGGGAATAAGTCCATGGCAACTGTGCGTTGCAGCCAAGGTAATTCAACTGATAATTTACTCCAGTACTACATGTCCAGAGAATGCCTTGTTCCATTACTTATTTCCATACTTCAGAGTCTGATATTAAAGATCAGTAATGTAAGATCAGTGATTTCATTAAAATGACCCTTTTTGAAGCCATTTTATCTGTATACCTCTATACGAAAACAAAATTAGAAAATCATTATTATTATCACTAATTGCAATATTAACTCCATTATGTTTTTATGTTTGCTGCAGGCTGGAAATTAAATCCAGTTGTTGGTGCAGTTTATAGTCCAGAATTCTATGCAGGTAAGGATTCTGCTATAGTCATCCATACCATATTTTATTTCAGTATTCTTTAAAACCATGCAAAAGTACAGAATGTGCTTTTGGTGTGAGGGTTGGTGTCTTTGTTTGATTCACATTGTCTGCAAGTCATTTAAAGATTTGTGATGCAGGATTTGAAGTTACCTGGGCATACTAAAGTTTATATAGAAGATATATGAATACCTTTTTATTGGAAAGTAGATAATATAACATGAAATGTACTGCAATATCCCAGTCTTACATGAGATTTTATTTTATTTATATTTTGGTTATATTTTATTTTATTTTATATTTCAGTAGTCTCTTTCCTCCAGGAATTATTTAAGCCTAGTGAGCAACAGCACCACAAAATCTGTCTATAAATATATATTTTGTGTATATACATGTACATAGACACACATAGGTATTGAGTATCTGTGTTCATAATTTTTTTTCTTGAACATTTTTATTTAAATTTTATATTTAGTTATTCAGTTTCTTAAAATTTCTGTATCTTAAATCTACATTATCACTTGAGTCTGAGACTAAATTCTTATCCTGGTTACAATTAGGAGTTAATGAGGTATAGTCCTTTTCTCCTGGAAGTCAGTCATGGCTAGCAACAGTTTCTAAATGTACTTTACCAACAGTATTGGAAACAAACATGGTTGTACTCCAAAACCCAGTTGATTTCAGAGGAATTTGAATCCTTCCCATAAACGTAATCACTAGCAAGTCCAAAAAAAGGCATTTTTTGAAAGCTAATAATTTACATCAAAGGCAGAAATAATCACTGCAAATCCAAATGCTGCTGATAGATAATAAAGTTGCCTTCCTTTCTTAGGTTCCAAAATCATATATGAGTCATCCATGACTTTCATGGGAAACTCTGGGAAATTTTCATTTTTCCATTTGGATCTGTTTTTCAGTTGTCTGGGTGTGTATATACTGGATACAAATACCTAATCGTGTTTTAAAAACCAAAAATATTTATTCATTGTCACACACTTAGGTAATTGAGGATAAAGAGGTACTTGTAGAATACGTTCTTTACAACAGGTAAAGAATATATATTAGGAAAACATTTTTCACAGCTGGTGGTTAAGCATGAGAAGAAGTTGCCCACAGAATCTGGGGAATCTCCATGCGTGGAGATATTCAAGCCTCCGCTAGACAAAGCTGTAAAAATTTCATTAGTTCAAGGGACTTAAAGAGATAAAAAAATGTTAAATAGGACTATTGTCCTAATATTGTTGCAAACAGGTATTTTTAAAAAGCTGCTTGTAATAAATCCAGTGCTGTCTACTAAGATAGATAAAAATGTTCCAATTAGGGTAAAAGTGGCACAGTATAATAAAAATACTAAATTGGCATTCATGGAATTGCAATATTTAGTGTAGGCAGAATTTATTTCCTTTCTTGATGTATGCCTACATTGAAAACAGGAATTTAAAATTGATCTCATTTGAGTAGTTAGTGAACCAACCCTGAACCTGCATAAATTAGAAACTAAGAGTTATTAGTCATTTTATATAAATGACTTTGTGTTAATGACAAATATAATAATATTCCCATAGTACAGAATCAATTTTCTAATACGTATGCAGAATTAACAATCTGACTTATAATTGTCTCATGAAGTAGGGCATGAAGAGTTCACATAGTTTGTAAATTAAAATCAATATTTTCAATCTCTCCTGAAGGTAATTTTCCTAATTTACTGGACTTTTCCCTAACATTTATTTTGTCTTTTAATTATAAAATGGCAGGTTATTGATTTTTTTGGTATAACCTCCTAAAGTCCCGAGTGCATTTTTATTGCCAACACAAGGGAGGTGTTTGCCCTTCTAATGAGAATCTTTAATTACCATTAGAAGAGTATTAATTTAATTTTATGAATTATGACATGCACTCTACCACACCTATGCAGAAAGTTGTATTGAGATACTTCAGGTATTTCAGATTTTTTTTTCTGTTTATACATGCAGGCAGTTTTGGGGGTTTATAAAACGCATATCAAATACATATTTGCTGTATTGTCTAAAAGATAATTTTTTCTCAGACATTTAAACTTTCTTTTAAGCAATTTATTTAAAAACAAAAAAAAGAGCTCTATGCACGGCTCTTAAAATCGTTAGAAAATGAAACAGTAAAAGAGCAATTCAGTTCTTGTATGCCGTAATAGAATACTGCGACATAGCTTTCTTTTTGGGTTCCCCCCTCACCTTACTTAGAGAATAAGCAGTTGCACTTTAGAAGATTATAAAATTAGCAATGTGATTTTTAAGACAGTCAAAGTTCTAAATCTTTTGTTTAATTATTGTTTCCAACTCTGTCATGTTAAAATTGTACCAATTCTTTCACAGTCAGGGCAAGAAGTTCCTTTACCTCCTAACAAATGATGAAAAATTTGGCCACTTCTGAAATAAAGATGATACATTTGCAGAGAAACTGTTGATTTAAAGTACCTTTAATCTTCATAAATAAGTAAAAAAACAGAAGGTTATACAAAGCTGTCAGGATGGCACTGATGAATGGCAAATTCACCCATTTCTCAATTGCCGGTGAAGACACACGCCGCAAGGCTTAACCGTATTGTACATCATATCTGCCAACTCATTTCTGTGATTAAATATTCCATCAGTGCGGGCTATAAGGCGGTAAAGCTTAACAAGATTCATAAGATGCACCACTTGAATACACATAACTCACTTCCTTGGATAGAGAGCACCCCGCATGCAAAAGAAAATTAGAATTGAGTTAAATTACTCCGTAAGACAAGATCAATAGAGAAAGGAAAAGATCCCCTAATGCAATGCAAATCTAAGATATAGTTATGTCCTGACAACTTGAAGCAGACAATTAAAGTCAAATAGGGAGGAACGCAATGTAAATCAACCCTAAAACCTTGAAGATAATGGTAAACAGTAGGACCAGTGACATGATTGTTATAGCTCTGCTTTTTTTCTGAGTGTACACTTCTGTAAAAGAAAACCTTTATTGAGGAAACGCATGACAGCTAAAAATGGAGACTGTAAGATACATAGCGGATGTACAACAGACACTGTGTAAGTAAAGTATGACTTGGGAACTGGAAAATACTATATATTTACAAAACACTGTAGATTTTTCATCATGAGTAGCCCTTCTAAGACTGTTTTTCTGACTTTGAAATGCTCCTGCTGTAGCAAATTAGAACGCTCCAGAAATAAGGCTGTTTAGGTCATATGGTAGCATTAATATGGATTTCCAGTGATGTGTTCATGAAGTGTGATTTGAAGAGGGCTGTTGTGATTCTGAGGCGTAGCGAGGCTCCCTAACAGCTGCCGACTGCAGACGTGCTGGTGAACTGGCCGAGTGGCACACCTCCTGCCCTGCCCACAGGTCAGCTGGGAAGTCCTAAAATGACATTTCATTATAAAAAGGGTGGTGATTTTTTTCACTTATCATTTTCAGCATTTTGCAAAATTCCACTTTTACATGTCTTGTAATTGATAGGTAATTTTAAAAAAATTACTTATGTCCACATAGTCATCTTCTAGTAAATAAAATTATACTATTTAAGGTGCTTTTCCTCCTTATGAGAAAGAAATGCTTAATGAAGGTAGCATTTCCATTTCACCTTATCTTTTCCGGTAAACTATTTATCAAGTTCTCAGGCAGGTCCTAATGAAGAGATTTGTAAGAAGTACTGTATGATTCATGTCACAAAGTCTTCAAGTAAACTGTGACAAAAATTTCATTTAATTGTATATCCATCCAATTTTAAATCCGTGCTATAGTGACCCATAATTTTGCTATGTTAAGCTAGAGTCTGTTGTTTTCTCCCATACACTCATCTATGGCTGGCAAAATACAGATTTGCAGTTCGGTTTCTTTACTAGGAGTACTCTGGTACTTTCTTACCCTAAGTTGTTACATTCTTTGTTTCTGTGGTTTGTTATAATATTGTTTTTACCTGCTTATTTATTTTAATATAGTGTATATTTTATCTGTTAAACCTAGCGTTCCTTTCAGCCTTAGGCAGTCTGAAAGCAGAGTTCCATGTTGTTCCTTCCAGTTATTGCAAATCTTTCTTTTTCTCTCTTTTGGTTTTTGGAATGATGGATTTTTGAGCAATCTCCTGCACTATCCTTAATGAAGAGTATTGTTGTCCCTGTATTGCTGCATCAGATCAGTCCTTTGAAGTTGATAGCTTGAGACACAAGGCCATTTTAAAAGACTTTGTCCTTGTAAGTGGCAGAAAATGTATTTTAGGGTGCCTACCTGTTGGAGAGGCTTCTCTTTTGACAGTTCCAGTATGCAAGGTGGGGGAAAAGGTGTCATAGAAATTACCTGGAAATCTAGTGAGTCTTCTTTCAGAGAATAGTTGAATTCAGAGTGACCCACATGAGAAAATATTCTTACCTAGTCATAACCAGCAAACAATATTTCAAAAATTTCAACATTTAAGTTGGTAGTGGAGAAAGAAAGGTCTTAAGACTAGTGAAGAAGAACCATTACAAGAAGTCATTGAGCACAGCTTGATGACAAGGAATAGAGATCTCATTCTCCTTTTACTTAAGCGACTAATTACGTATTACTTTTCCTGAATAGTCATGAAGTGATAGAAGTTTTGCAGAAGCTAGTTTCAAGAGCTGTGCTGCATAGCTGAGTAGTTGTATTCACTTCAGAAATAGTCTTAACCCAGTGAGGACTTATTGTAGCCACCCAGTTTCTTGGGCAGTGAGTACTTAGCATTCCAAGGTGGCCTGGAAAATTTTCCCATCAGTTAAAATGAAAGAAAGAGGAAGTGCTTGTGCTTTTGACTATTTTATATGCCCTCAGAAGACAGAGGAGTTTTAGATGCCTGGGGCTTTTTAGCGTGCTGTGCGTTTGGAAGCTAGCAGTATCCTCCAAGCAGCAGATTTTGTAACAAACTTCCTTTCACAAGTTTGTTTAAAACTTTGAAATATAATTTTATATATAATTAAGAAGTGAAGAAATACCATAGTTCTATATCTATAAACATGCACTTAAATAAGAGTAATTCAGGGGAAGAGAAGATTCCTGTATGTTTGCTAACACTATTTCTCTTTGTTCGTGTCTTAAAGCATCTATTTCTGGAGTGTAAGAGCACCTGGGATTCATTTCATCTTTCCAGTGTTTCTCTTTGAATTTAAATGACTCTTGCATAAGCTCAGCAAATACCCTAGAAACACTTCTCAGTGAAGGTGTTTGGAGTTTGTAAAGCTGAATTACATGCTTGCACAGCAATTCTAATCCTAGGGTAAAAGTTCACTGTACCATATCTGTAAAGCATAATTTTGGTGAAAATTGGCTGTTACTATATAGATTAATTCATTTTACAATTTGATTACATACACTTAGATTTGAATTTAGCCATTGACTCAGCAGATATTCCTAAATAAATGTATGTTCAACATGGTTAGATAAACAGTTTAAGTAATTTTCTAACTGCAGAAAAATTAAATATTTATTATTTAATATTCCACCTATTATATAAAGATGCTCCTTTTCAAAGCATGAAACAAAGCTGTAACTGTTGTTTCAAAAATCATAATGTGAAAGTACCATCATACAAATGATGACATCCTAGTTAGATTAACACCACTGATGCCAGCTAATGGATTTCTAAAACTTCTGTGGCACTATTACAAGCCATTATAGTGGAAATACTGGTTTATAGAAGATTAATAAAGCCAGTAGAAAAATGGAATTCAGCATCTGTACTAGCTATTTACTCAAAAAAAAAAAAATCTTCCAGAATTAATTATGCCTTATGCTACATTATAATGAGTTTTTCATTAAAATGTATACCATTGTGGAAACTAAACAAGGATTATTCAAAGAATAATGCCAATGACTGTTATTTTTTGAAAGATTAGTTTAGTTAATTGGTTATACATTCAAATCTGGAGCAAGGTTAATCGACGTATATTCATCATTCTATTCAAGTCTGCACATATTAAAGAGAAAATTGCAGATACTGTCAGTATTCCCCCTTTAAAGATGTTTCTTCTGTTTGGATGTATATTTAATAACACCGTATACACTTAGGCTTTGATACTGTTCCTATGTGATCTCTAAAAGAAATTCCATGCACTTGATTATTTCATGGTTAATCTTGAACTGTAGATAGAGCTTTATACCAGAGGATAGAGTAATGGTTAAGAAGGGAGTTCTTGCTTCTTCGGTGGAAAAGGTCAGGAATTTTGACCGCAGTCTGATACAGAGGAATCATTTGATACTGGATTACAATGAATCCGTACAGACATAGAATCTGGAAAACCAGAAACTGCGTATTTGCTGAAAGTTGGAGTTCTTTCAAAACAAGGGAAAAGGAGGTGTTGTGGACGGGGTGTGTTTTCTTGTTGGTACAGCCTTGCTGAGACATAGGTCTTGAGTTTTCTGCAAATCACCCAGAGTTAGTACTACTGAGATAGCCTACTTGAGCTGCAAATAACGAAAGTAGGATAACACCTGTGAGAAGTGTATCATGCTTGCTGTCTTCTACCTTAGGCACACAGTTCTGATAACTTGGAAAATCTTATTTTTTAAATTATATCCAGCACATCAAAAATGCCACCCAAATGATGTCAGGTTAGTTGAGTCTGTAGGGACAATACGAAGGTCCCATTCTTGCATTACAGTCAATGGCCTCCAAGTTCAAGTATTCAGATTACATCTTGAAAAATTGTAGTCTAATGGTCTGTTCATCTGAATTGTCAACTATTCAAGTAGTCCCGCTCATCTCAGATACATACCTTTTGTTAGTTTAACGCTGCTTGTATTTGGAGGAAAGTTCTTCTGTAGTCCTCCTTTTTTCCCCAGTAAGCTGGTATAACATATCTGAGCAACTCCCACACAGATCTAGCATGATTATTGTGGAATACAGTGGTGACTATACTCTAACCTGGACATTTCACACCCATGAAATAAGATTTTTTTTGACACTGGACCAGACGCTTCTTCACAAAATTATAGAAACATGGGTTGGGACTGACTTCTGGAGGTCATGGCAGTCCGACTTTCTTTTCAAGCAGGACTAATACCAGTGCTAGATCAGGTGAGCGATGAATTTGTATAAATTTACAAGGACAGAGATTTATGAACTTCTTTGGGTAACGTTTTTCAGTGCTGCACTGCCTTCCTAATGAAAAACGTTTTCCTAATGTCCAACCTAAACCTCTCAAGCTACAGTTGGTGGCCATTGACATTTATATTTCATCTGCTACTATTCCAGTGAGATTTTTGGCTCCATCATCTTTGTAACTTCCCTTCAAATAGCGAAAGCTGTTGGATTACCTTTTAACTACCTCTTTGCCAGACTAATCAAGTTCAGTTCTCTCAACCTCCCTTCACAGGAGATGGGCTCTAGACCGTCTTGGTTTCACTCCAAGATATCCTCTGCAGTTTCTTCACATTTCAATTGAACTGGAGTGGCAGTAGGTTTAAAAACTGCATAGAGTATTCCAGGTGCAGTCTTGTAGGCACCAAGTGTGTGTGTGTTGAGGGAATAACAGCAGCTCTTGATCTGCTGGCTGTGTTTCCATGTTTCTTCTCATTTCACCTAGTATGCGGTTTGCCGTGTTTGTTTAAATACTACTTTATTAAAACAAAAGAAAGCATTCTGGTCAAGCAGGAGCCGTATTGTCTTTTCTTTGTTCTTACATTGCTTTTAATTTCTTGTATGTTTGTTCAAATGTTTTTTAATGTGGATATAATTGCTTAATTTTTAAAGGGCTAAAAATGTGGCTAAGTACTGTGCTTTACTCACAAAGAGAATCTTTTGAGGAAAAATAATGCTTGGACTTTTCTTACTTAAACATCATTTGATGGTTAGTGAAAATGTGTTCTATGGCTTCCTGATTAGTGACAGAAAATAAATAAATATGGTTGCAGCCTAAAACTGTCTAATTATAAACATTATGCTGAGATATTTTTTGCCACAACTGTCTCCCTGGCCTCCTCTTGTTCTTACATTAGTTCACAGCATTAGCATGGGTTTTAAGTACATCTGAGAATTATCCCCACTTGCCGTGTGCTGGTTTGGAGTTTGCAGAGCAGGTTTAGTCTACGTGAAATAGATTCTGTTTGCAAGACACTGCGCTGGGAGCTGTACTGGAGGCCCCATGTGCGCACTGACTGTCATATGTCACGCAGATTGGCTTTTGGACAGCTTTGAACTGTGTGTGCTGGGGTTGTCTGCTTCAGGGGACAAGACTAAGCCTGGTCCAGAGTAAACTCTCCAGACTGTGTGTGATGTAGGCTTAGAGGCCGGATATAAAACCAGCCGGTTTATAGCTGGTTTTATATCTGACTCTCTCACCGATTACTTGACAGTAGAGGTCAACCTGGGTGCGCACTGTCTGGGCCTGAGGTCTAGGCCACAGTATGCATGATGGTTGTCTGATAGAATAAAACTGAGACTGTAATTCAAATACCAGCTATGGATATATGTAAAAAACAATGGTTTAAGGCACTCTCAGGGAAAAGTTAAGACAAACTACAAGGTCATCACTAAAACACTTGTTTGTTCAGGACTGGGTGGGATATTTGCAATGCTAGCTAAGTTTAGAGCAGTTATGCAGAGGAATAATTTCCTCTGATTAGAAGAATAACAAAGTTAGGAAGATCCATGTGTTAAAATGGACAGTCAGGCACACAAACTATTCTGAAATGTAAAGTAATAAAGTAATATACGAAATGTAAAATTAATACAGTTAAGTGGAATGGAAAACAGCTCTGCTAAGTGTTAAACCTTGATTACATCTGTAAATTAATGCTAAAGCAGTTTAAGATTATGTTGAATTGTATTCCAAACATATAGCTAATGTTTTCTGGTTTGTCTTCTGCTTTTTTTCCCCAATACATTTGCATTATAACTGCATTTCATAGCACTTACTGAGAGTAAATTTCAAAATAGTGAGTTTTCATTCATTTGTTGGAGGTAGCTGAGATGAAGCTGTGCTTTACCAATGATATACAGTCTCTGTCAGATTTTTTTTTGTGAAAATTGTTTTGGGGGAAGTCTCCAAGCACAGTAAAAGCGAATTGTTTGGAAAGTTTGGAAATATCGCATTACTGTTTTTTGTAATGTTTTTGCATGCTCCTGAAATTCTGGAATCTGAATGGGCTAGGGAGGAAATAGGCTAACGAAAGCCAGGATTATGCATGATGATTCAATTTTTGCTCTTTTATATTCTCAGCTTGTCTTTCAGAATAGAATTTTATTTGTAAGTTAAAACCAACATCCATTGGGGTAAGCAAATAGAACTGAGGGATTAGTAATTTGCATCTCTGCATCTAATTGCATTAGATTTGCATCTCTGTCTTATCGATTTACTGAAATAGGTAATTTACACAGAAAATAGTGTCTTGACACAATATGAGAGGATAAAGTATAAACACATCTACTTGTAATCCCTCCAGGGCCATGGTGAAACCGTAGTGTTCATGTTTGAGCAGAAACGCTCCAGTTTCATTTATTCTGTTTTTCTTTTCATATTGCAGTCTTTATTCATCAGGCAGATGTGTGAATGTGACCCATTTTAGTTATCAGCAGAATATGAATGCATTTTTTATATTCTCAAGTATCCTATTTCAAGAATAATATAATACCAGCTCAGAGTTTATATTTATACTTCAGAATTTCTCTCGTGCTTGTTTCTCAAAGTTACAAATGAACCAAGATCAAGGTACAATGAACGAAGAGTAGCCATCATTTACATGCCTTTTAGTCTGTGAGGAGGACCTAGAGTGATTAGGCATGACAATATGATTTTCAAAGGTCCTGAACAACTTCAGTGTAAGATAATGACAGTGAATGTCACTGAATATCAATTGGTGTGCGCTTGAATTTGTGTGTGTGTGTATATATATATCATATAGTAAACATATGTTGTAGGAAGGTTGCAGTTACAGGCAATACTGACAGTACCATTCCAATTTTTTACATGATTAAATAGTGGATTTCCAGTGTTAGATGTTTTGGTAACAGTCTGTGAATAAGGATTTACACTTGGATGCCAGTGATAAAAATTCATTAACAAGCACAGGTAAACTCTGTAGGCTTGTTTTGTATTTTGGTACAAGCAGCAGTTGAGTTTGTGTGACATAGTAGTTTAATTTTGGTTACAGTACAAGGGATGTCTGTGGCTGATTAGTCATTTTTAAATTATATTTGGAAAAGGAGCTTTACTGCAACTGTTTCACATTGTGAATGGAAACATTACATAAATTGTTCCTGCGAAGTGCAGCCCGTCTATGGCAGGGCTGACATGCTAATCAGAACAGAAACAAGTCAGTCACACAGTGTGTGCTTTTAAGCTGGCATTACTTTGTCACATACCAACAGTACCATGGCACAGCCTGAGTTTGTCACTAAAAATCAGTGATTATTGTAAAGTTCTTCCTTCTAAAGCAATCTTTGAGAATTTTAGTGGATTATTAGTCAATACATCTTTTAACTTTTCATTGATGAAGCGGATGAAGCTTTAAAGCAAGTCATTGTTGTGAAGCAGGAAAAGGATGTTGACATGGGAGCAGAGCTTAAAAGAACTTGCTGCTTCCCAACTCCTGGGCTATCTGCAAGGTCTTTCCCAGTCTAAGGCACCACAGTACATACTGGTAAGTAGTTTGATCAGTTGTGTATTGTGTCAGGCCCTGGAGGAGGAGAGATCCTTGTTACCTTGTGATGAGTTATATACAGAAGGAAGAGGTGGGGAAAAGGGAAATTGGGAAAATCTCATGCAAAATTCTTACCAGAGCTGCAGACTTTGTTCCTTATCCAATTTTTACTGACATCACATGAACACCTACCAGTCCCGGTATGTGACTTAGTATAATGGGCACTGAGTGTGTATAACAGGGTGGACAGCTCTGTTTCCCAAAAGCCTGTAATGATACGACCAGCAAAGAGTAACTGAAAGGATGGCTTAGAAACGATGTTTGTTGTAACACGCATTGCTGTTCCCCCAGTCGTTGTTCTGTGAGTTGTTGACGAAGTTCACCGAGTGTTTTGGTGACACGCTAAGAGAGGTATAATAATATATTTTTAATATATTGGAAGAAAAGAGGTGTGTATTTTTCCATTATACTATTTTATTCTTTGTTAATAATGGATTAAACAATTCAATGAGTCAACACAATCATGCATGGATGGTTGTGTTAAAAGCTGAAGGAGTATTATTCCATTTATAGAAAGACCCCAAATAGCTGAAGGCACTCAAGAAGCACTTTTTTGAATTAACAGCATATTTAAAAGCATACTAAGGCCATGTAGTTTGCTATAGATAATGAGGGCTAAGAGAACACTTAACAACTATTACGTATTCAAGATACCCTCTTTAAATTCCCTAATCAGATAGGACAATAGAAGCTAACGTACACTATTATTGTACAGCAGTGGCCTTTTAGTTCGGTGTTTCTGATCCATTTCTGTGACACATTTTGAAATAACCCATCATAGAACAAAATTTTAGACCAGAACAAAGCTAATGCTTTTTCTGTCTGGAAAGGCCAATATTAAATTACACTTTTAGATCAGCAAATCAAGAGCAGACATGGATTGTTTCTGAGGATCTTTGATACACTAGCAAATCTCCTGATATGTTTATGAGAGCTGTAGCCTTACAGTTTCTTCATGCATTGTATATGGAAGAGGAATTAAGTGTATAGCAATAATAGTTGTTGCAAAAGGTACGAAAAAACCCAGTGATCAGAATGGCTGAGTGAAGACTGGGCTATGTACCATCCAGGTGTACTGGGGGAAAGGGAAAATGAAATAACAATCACTGAGTTTAATAAATAATGCAGCTTTTAGATTAGAGTAATAAAAACAACATTTTATAATAATATAGACAAAATGAGACACATTTTTAGCTTTTATTCATTCTTTCCCATGGGTTTGTTTGAGATTTTTTTGGTAATTAATGTTGAACTGATACTTAGTTGCCAAAAGCATTAAGAGGCTTGTATTGGTAACACAGTAGAATAAATATGTATAAAGAAGAGCTGCTTTATCTGGGAAGCTAAGTGCACAATGGATTAGAGTGATGTAATCTTCACTAGATCTCCTTGTGTGTAGTACCTTCCTTAGTTCCTATGTTATAAACTCTGATTTTAGCTACCTGTGCACTAATACTCTATGTAGACTGGTCCTGGATACTGACATCATTAATTTCTGCCACTGAAATTCTCATGTGATTACCCTCTTGTTACAATGGGAGTAGTTGTACCCTATATGGACCTCAGTAATACTGATTTCTTTGGAGCTGTCTGAAGAGCTTTATGTGAAGCTGTGATTTTTAGGATTCCCAGAGTGAAAGTATGAAATCAGTTTTTCCCTTTTATCTCAGTTACTTGCTGGGATTTTGTCCTGGAATGTAAGAGAGTACTAAGGTGTAACTTCTGTCCTCTTCCCTTTTGTAAATCCCCAGAAATCCTGGGGGAATAAGTAACAGCATGGTAAATTGGAAACTTTTTGTTTGTGGGCAAAGGTACTAAAGCCATCCATCCTGGGAGGTGATGCATTGTAAACTCAGGTTCTTGGTAATGGTATGTCGACTTTATACAGTTTTGGTAGTGAAGGTTTCTAAAAGTTTCATCTGCTTCCTGTGACTGGAGAGAGCTATTCCCTTGTGATGCTGTTAATGGTACATCAGCGGTGTAATTTGAACTAATGGTATGATTTATTTTCTGCTGAAAATGTTGCTGTTTCCACAAAAGATGCCATAGGAGATTCCAACTAGTTGTGCAAATTCTTTTAAACGTACTCAAGATCTTTACTTCTAAGCTGTCTGTAGTGCTGGATACACAGTGGTTACAGTTAGACCAAGAAGTTAACTTTAGCAGAAGTCATTCAAAATCCTTTAAAATTTACTGGAAAGTCCTCCTGGACTTGATCCTGGTTACTACTACTTAGCTATCCAAGTATTTGAGAAATACAATTAACTTAATCATATGTCATGTATGAGCCAGTGAGTAGCCTGTGCCCTGTGCGTCATCACTAGTACATTGGTATTTCCGTGTATGCTCTGTAGATGAATTCATATAAATCTTGTAAATAAGAACTATACACAAAAAATTATTTTTGAAAGCATGAAAAAAATGAGAAAAATACTTTTCACCAAATATCTTGGAACCACTAGGAGTTGGATTTTTGGAATTCTAAAAATATTCATGACTTCACATCATTTTCACAGAATCACAGAATCGCCTAGGTTGGAAGGGACATTTAAGATAACCTAGTCC
>KZ507659.1:35232-47939 GCA_002844005.1 Limosa lapponica baueri
TCAGCTTAGCCTGTAAGATTCAGTTTCAAAAAAAGATTTTAGTGTCGTTCTCGTTGCATTGTGTGACAGTTATTAAATCGTGGCTCTTAAAACCATGTTGTATAAAGTAAAATTCCTCAACCTGAATTTTGCAAATAGTAAGTACTTTCGAGAGATTAACATTTTTAATATCTATATGAGTCTTTGCACATGCTGTTCTTTGTTTTGACAATTTTTTTCTGTTACGGCCTGGATTAGGTTAACTAGCTGGGGTTTTTCCTCAGTCACTTCCTGCCTAAATTGTTCCCAACCCAACAACATTCTGACAATGTTCTTTTTTACAGTTTAATAATTGCATTGAGTTTTAATCCTTGTGTCATCCAAACAGAACTTCTTGTCACCACATAATTGTCTTTCATAAACATTCCAAATACTAAATTTTGTCATCTCTTTAGAATAGTTCTACTCTTCATCTAGTTTTCCACAACCACGTCCTTTTTACTTTGTCTCAGAAGTGGTGTTTAGCTAGACAAAAGGGAAATTTTCCATTTCCTTGGAACTTGTAAATGTCCAACAACCAGGAACACAAGACAAGTTATTGATCAGTTTGATCATCTATATTTGAAGATTGTTCTTTAATTTAAGATCAGATGTGGCTTCTCTGATCACTGCTGTCTCTTTTCCTTTATGGCCTTGTTGCTTTATTGTTTGTTTTTACCTACTGAGCATTTTCTTGTTTGTCAGTAATTTCTTTTGTGAAAATTTGACTACTCTTTGTACATCAACTATTTGTATTCTTTGTAGCATCAACTGTACAGTACCCTTTATTTTGTAATTAAGTACACTATAAGTGATTTGACCACCAATTATAGCATTGTGTTATTCAAAGTTGTAGGTTGATGTAATTATATAGCTTTACAAAAAAAAAAATCTCAGTCATCTTCCCGGTTCTTTCTTATCTGCCCACATTCTCCATTTTTTTTCTGCGTGTTAAAAGAAATCTCTTGATGTCTGAGGGACTTGGGTGGCTGCATAGAAGAATGATATATATTGGAATTTCTGATAAGCACAGAATCACCAGATGACTGAATCTCAGACCAGCTGAGGTTGGAAGGAACCTCTGGGGGTCACCTTGTCCACCACCCCTCCACACACACACTCAAGCAGTGTAACCTCAAGCAGGGTGCCCAGGACAATGTCCAAACAGCTTTTGAATATCTCCAAAGATGGGGACTCCACTGGTACCTGAACCAGTACGCAGTCACCCTCACATTGAAAAAATGTGGGCAAAAAGATGAGAGTTTCCAGGCTTTGGCATCAAGATTTTACTCCAAAAGTTATAAATTCCTGGTATATAATGATACTGATATACATAGAAACCAATGCTGGTTTGTTTATTAATATATTAGGGGACACGAAACAAAGGAGGGCAGAGAAAAGGCATAATTCCATATATACTTAAAATAATTATAATGAAATCTAAGTTTGAATTCAGTGTGTGCAAGTCATTGTTGAAATAGTAGATAAATTCGACCTGGAAACAAATTTAAGGTTGGACTAGATCACCTCCAGAGGTCCCTTCCAACCCCATATCATTCTATGATATAGCATGTTCTGTTGGAACAGTTGTCTTTCCTACAATTAACCTAATAATAAGTACATTAAATAGGAGGTTGCTTTTTACTTAAATATGCTGTGTTTTTTTACTAAATTTGATTATGTTGGTGATTTGGTGTGGAAAAATCTTACAAATCTTTTTTTTAATATGTCTAAGGATGAAATAGCTGAAAACAGTGTCTTAAAGCAGCTGTCCTCTCTTTTTAGAAATGTTTATGTAATCTTTCAAGGTATACCTTATTGTAAAAAGTTTCACCAAATTTATGTAAAATTTTGGGCTAATTTGGATTTGACTGGAAACTTAATGCAGTAGTGTTGTGTAAAGGGATTCAATTACAGTGTGTGGTGTTTTGTAAGTAACTGTCTCACATAAAAAGTTAATTAATCAGAGCTGTGTCAATTTCCTTGTGCCATGTCAATTTGCAGCAAGGTAATTAATCACTAATCGCCCAGCGTGCAGCAAACTAAGGGACAATCCATGAGTCATTTAGTGGTTTTTTTTTTCAGAATAAATGGCACACAGAGCCATGAAGAAACACATCTTGCCTTTCATAGTATTTTTATCGACAGTTTTGCATGTCGTAATAGACTGCAGCAACAAGCAGCTGTAGTTCAATGGAATATGAATATTAAAGAAACAAATGAGAGCAGATTTATAGGCCATTGCTTTTCTGTTATGTCAGTTTTGAGATTACACTGAGCAAATGAACAGTGAAAAATTACTCTTCCATGTGGAGAATGGTGATTAGACTTGTACATTAATTAGAGATTTTTGTTTTCCTTTTCAATGCATTTCAAATGAGAATGTCCTATAAGTAACGGATTGTCCAAAATGCAGATTTATTCCTTCCTAAACAACAGGATTTAATACTGACATATATTTTTGTACAATAGTAAGGAAATAATTGTTCTTCTAATTTTAAGTATGTGTTTCAAAAAATAAATAGATTGTGAATAAAAGCAATAGAAGGGACCAGTTGTGACTATTTGACATATATGGAA
The DNA here is from genome assembly GCA_002844005.1 of Limosa lapponica baueri. NCBI lineage: Eukaryota > Metazoa > Chordata > Aves > Charadriiformes > Scolopacidae > Limosa > Limosa lapponica. The sequence goes on from KZ507659.1 coordinate 37,831, forward strand.
AATTTCCTTTGAATTCAGTTAATTCACAACTAGATCCCCAGGGATAATCGTCTCACAAAAGTGACAGGTGAAAAATGTATTTTCAGCTTGCTATTTTTAAACATTGTGAACTTTCTAAAGATTTTTTTTTAACTCTGAAATTTTAAGAATCCATATATATATAATTTAAAAGCCTTTTTATGTTAAAATCTGTAGTAACAGAGCTTAAATTTTATTTGCAGTGTACTTTGGACTTGTATTTAAGTGCAAAGATCTGTACACATCCTCTTTAATGCAGTTTTTATAATGCTTTTAAAGAATGCCAAGTAATACTACTCTTTTGGTGAAGGGAAAACTCACTACACAGCATACCTTAGGATAAACTCCTGATTCTGTTCCTGAAATCTCAGATGATATTATATAGATTATTCTGCTTAGCCTTTCTCAGCGTGTTAGCCATTATATCTCTTTGGTTTTAATTTATTGTCCGGCACTTCTGAAGTGTTTCCTCGATGGGAATCCTCCTAACCTATGGGAATAATGTAAATGTATCTCCCTGCCTTTCTAACAGTTAAACTATGTTGCAGTAAATTAGCTATAAACTGATTCAAATATGATGTAGCATTAAAGTTCTTCACCATAAAACATTTGCAAACTCTTGATGAAGGACGACCTGCTAGTTTGTGCAAAGAAGGAGAGATTAGGAGTGATGAGAGGTAGATTTGTTCATCCATTTTGATGGCACACCTTTCTTGAAGCATATGGCACTCTCATACAAATTCAAACCACAGCACAAATTCAAAGAATAATTGCCCATTAAAATGGCTGTATATTTTTATGGCTTTGATACAAAATCTGCCCCCTGTTGTTTTTTGCATCTGCTACTCTTCCATCTATCCCAAAGCTTTAAAACTTTAATACACAATGTATAACCTTTCAGTATTTTTAACAGGTTCTATTCCTCCTTTTGGGAACTCAAACTTTGTCATTGCTCATTCAGTCTTTGTTTTCTAAGGCATATGTTGAGATATGGTGCCTAGAAAGTGCACCTATCTGTCATGTTCATTCAATAAAAATTTAATAAAACCAATGCTTATATTACATGTTTTGGGAGAAATTAAGGTTTGATTAAATTTAATCTGTGAACACAAAGATTAAATTCCTCTTCTTTTTCTCATGCTCATATTTGCTTTCTATATAAAATCATTAGTTCCTTAAATTTTACTGATATATTAACATGAATCGTGTTAATTCCAAAGGCCTTTTTATTTGCTTAAATGTTGCAATTTGCTGACCATATTTCATGTTTTGAGATCTAAACTGAATTTTGATGAAGGAGATAACCTGACAGTGTTTCCCTGTTTACGAAGTGTATCCAGAAGAGAGATCTTCTTGGACAATATTCATTGTAATAATTTTTATTTTCTTTTTAAATTTCATCCCCTTAAAAGAGAACAAATAAGTTTAAAGAAGGAATCTTGCCAACATGCTGTTCCTAAAGAATTTCATTTAGGCTGTAGTACAAAATTATTTGTATACTTTTTGATAATTATGTTAAGCAAAACCAAGTACTTCCACAGCATATTTTTTTTCACACTTCTTTTATTTCAATTTGAAAAAGTAAAATTGCAGCTCCACTGTAGAAACTGATTTTTTCTTGCTGCCATTGTAGTCCCATTCATATTTGAATAGCTGAATGAGTAACTACAGAACTGATGCGGCTATTAGATGAGAACATAAATTGTTTCTTTGACTTGATCTTTGATTATATATAGTTCTTAGAAAAGTCCTTCTTTTTCCTTAACCTCATATTGTCACCTTATTTCATCATTGCCTAAATGAAGAAATCTGCCTTTCCCTATCACGGACCAAAAGAATTCCAGTCATCAAATTGCTTTGATAAATTGAATGTACTTTTGCTTAGAAGTGGACTCAGATGCTTCCCTGCTGAGAGCCAAAGACATTTTCAACCCCTTTATAATAGCATTTTCACTGACTGATTTTCAGCAGTTTGGCACTGAGGCACTAAGGAAGGTTGACCTACAAACTGTAAGTCATTAAAATCTTTACCCCTCCTGGCTAGTATATTCGTTACTTTTGGGGCTGGTTAATAGCACTTAATGCTTCCTGATAGGAGAGCCCTTTTCATAAAATTGTTTTTATGAAGTCCATTCTTCAGTTGTGTTCTAACAGTGCCACTTCTGCTGGTTATTTTGGGGTGAGGATATTAAAAAGTAGCAAAATAAATTCTGTGGTTATTACATATTCCTAACCATTTTATTTCCCAGCTGGGCTGAAGTAGCATAATTTTTTTTGCCGAACTCAAATTTAGGGTGATGTGATCTTGTTGATTTTTTTACCACTAATCTTAGTCTTTAATATTACCACCTGGAAATAGAAGGCATGTTTTCTGATACTGTGTTTTTTCAGACTGACCCAAGCCAATTTATGGGATGGATATAATTCTGTTACATATAAAGACTATTGTTAGATCTCACTTGATCATAAGTCCTTGCAATGTTACCATTAGTTCCATGTTTCTCGGGGTTAGTTTCCATCATGTCTTATCCTCTTCCTGACAACTCCAAATCGCTGTTCTACCTCCTAATAATGGCTTCTACAAGCTTTTTTAGAGTTTTGCTGTACTCTAGATGTTTTATGCTTCATGATTTTATTAAGGAAACAATGCAAGGCAAGCATAGCAAAAAAATTAAATTACTTCAGACTTTTCGTTCTTTGTGTTGCAGATCCTTTGAAAATGCTAGAAATCGCTGTCTTGTCTTAGTATTTCCCATGAATGCTGACCCTCCATTCTGTGTTCTGGATTTGGTAAACACTTCTGGGCTAAGTGACTCTTCCTGCCATCTCTATCTTCCAGCTTTTTCTCCTCTTTCATAAGAGAAAGCCTTCTTTAAAAAATATTTTATGTTCTTTTCTGCTCGTTCATTGATGGAGCCACTCTGCTTCTGTCGCTGCTTTTCCAGTGACATTTCTTTGTAGACAACCATTCGCTGTCAAATATTTGAGGTCAGTGGCCCTTCCTGTATTTCTTACCAAGGTGTGACCACCATGAAGGATAAGGAGTATTTAGGATAAAAGCTCAATTATTGCAAAATACATATTTTAACATGTCTGTGTGAAAGCTGGATTGAATGGTACAATTCAAAGAAAAAAAAATGCTCACAAAACACTTTAGGAGTTCATGCACAGAATTATGTCCTCAGTGTCTCCCATACAACTTCTGCATAATTCCAGTTGGTTTTCATTAGACCTATATTTACTCATTTCTTCTGAAAATCAAGAGATAGGTCTACTCTTCACACACGTGTGTAAGGCATGTGGCTGTATGGAGGAACTGGTGAGTTAGTTTCGAACAGTGCATTTTATAGCAGAAGGATTGTCTAGGACCCCAAGTGTTTCACTGAAAGAAGGCAACTGCTTTAAATATTGCCAAACGTACATGTTAATGACAATTAATTGCTGAAAAAGATCTTGGAGCAGGAGTTTCCAGACTGCATTGCAAGCCCAAAATATTGTTAGAGACTTTACATTGCTTGAGCTTAGACTTTTTTGAATTAGTTTGGTTATCTTTACCACTGCTTCTGTTTTTCTTGTAAAACTGTGATTTCTATCAATATGTAGAGAACTACAAATGCAACATGTAAGTGAACTGCATGTCTTAACTGCTCAAAGGTTGTCAGTCTTCATTAATTTTTTGTCAGTGGCTTTTAGATAAGAGAAATTTCTCTTAATCTTGGCAGTTTAAGATTGTCCTTAAAGACTACAGTTTTTTAAAGTTAGCTACAGAATACCACCCTTCAGGTTTATCATTTAAGATATCCACCATTTCAGATATCAGGTTTTCTTGGCCAGACTCTCAGGTCCATTTTTCTCCTTTTGCTTAAGCAAACTCTTCTTAGCGCTGTTTTGGTGGGTTTGGTTTTTATTTATTTATTTATTTGCATGATTTTTAAAAAAAGGCACAAATTATCTCTCAAATTATTGGAGAAACTTCTAGAAATGACCATCTAGAAATTAGTCATTTTTCTAATGCAGGCAGACTGCAACTAAACATTAATCTGATAACAAAGATAATCCTACTGGATTAGATTAGTTCTCCATCTTGTCCAATATCTGGTATTTGAAAAGCAGCAAAAGATGGATGCCTAAAGAAAAGTTGTAAGACTGGAGCTAGTGTGTAGGTATATAGTTCTTTGAACATTGTGTTAGCTTTCTACAGTTTGAAGAGGTTTTGTAAACCAGAGGTGATTCCTTAATACTGTTTCTCTGCAGGGAAACTCTTCGCTGTTTTCAGTCATATAAACTTTTAAACTTTTAACATCCACAACGTCCAGTGGCAGAAAGTTCCATGGTGGCTTAATTAGAGTCTGTGTGAGGAGCCACCTTTTCCCATATTTTCTCCATTATTCATGATTGTGAAGCTTTGTCATGGCTCCCACAGGCACTTCCTTTCTGTGCTGAAGTTGATTGTTTCTCTTGCAGAAGTAACAGACATGATTATAGTTATGATAAGTGACCATTTAAAATGTACGTTGTGCACATCACCTAATTTAAGCCAAGACAGGAAGTCTCCAGCACATGGCATTCACAAATACATTCTCTAAGGGACAGTGGTGAACAATGATGCCATGATGTCCAACTCTCATGTTTTTCTCATGTATTGCTAACTTCCATCTATGAAATTTTATTAGAGCATTGCACCTTTTCTTTATCTGTGTTACTCTGGGGAGACAGTCCACTCTATCAGAGGAACTGCAGCTGGTAGATCTTTTTACTATAATATTTGCTTATGTCTTCAGTCCGATTAAAATTATTTTTTACATTTTTACATTGAAAAAAAAAGTACACATTGTACTAATTTGTATGCAAGACTGTTAATGTTTGTTAATTTGGAAATAAAAAGGACAAAAGTTACATGGTCTGAGCAGTAGGTCATGATTATTTATACTGGTCAATATTCAATGTTGTTGCGTATGCAAAAATACTTAGAGCACCCAAATTTCAAAGTATATGATAGATATATTCGTTATACACCAAAAAAAAAATATAATGCTTTCCATGACTCAATTTCTTTAAGCCTTCTTAAATGCAGTTGATTGAAAAGTTACCAACAGTATATTGAGTTCTGTAAGTTCACCATTTTGATTTTGACACGTATTTCTTTACAGAAAGAGGAATACAAATATGGTATTTGCACTTTTAAAAAGACTGCTTTCATTTAGCAGCATTGCCATAGGATTGTTTTATGTTGTTTCCCAGACATGTAAATCTCTGCAGACTTTCTCTACAGCCTTTTTGTCAGTGAGAAGGACCTAGTAGTAGTAAGGCAGTAATGGACAAGTCACCATAATTACAGTATTTTCCTTCATGTGTTCAGCCAGAGACATCTGCAAGTTGTGAATTTTTCATTTTCTTTTCAAATTCAAGGCTTCTTTTAAAAATTAATGCTAAAACAGATGAAAGACCAATGTGGATTGAAATAAATTCCATATTTCAGACTTGAAAATCTTACTGGTTTACACATCATTATTTCCGTTTGCTTGCTTCTTATTAGGGCTTTGCTAAGCAATATTTACTTCTTTTATCTCTTTATTTACATACTGAAAAAAATTCAACAAAATGAAGCACAACTGAAGTAACCTGAGTGCCAACAGAGCTGGATTTGATTGTCTCACTGATTAATTCATTCCAAAAATACCTGTTCTAACACTGGCCAGAAATACATGTAAAAAGGAGAAATGAACTAATGAAGCATTGGTTAAAAAAATGGCAGAGAAAGTGAAGTGGAAAGTTTCCTTTTTATTTTTCAATTAAAAAGTTTATGGAGAGAGAAGTTTTACAGACGTTTTACAGGAAAAAATCCTGTAAGTAGTACTGCATTACTGTTCAGTTTCTGATTAAAATATTTTAAGTCTTACATGGAATGGTAATTAATGTTTACACTTAGTTGCAATGCCAGTATAAAAATATCTGAGTTAATTTCCTTTTTATATGTCTAAATTTTTCCATTGCATCTGAACATTATCTGAATTCATATAGATATTTCCAAAGTATGCAACCCTTGACTTTGAAGGAATAATAGATACTATAGATATAGATACTATGTTGTAATGAACAAAGTACACCCCTAAAATCTGAGAGAGCTTTTCCTCTGTCTTTCGTTCCTTGGTACACAATTAAGATCCAGTTAATAATCAACTTTTGAACAGAAGTAAAGCTGTGCTAGATCGGTGTAATCACTGGATAATTTAGATCACTGGAGGTCACCTGGTCTAATGTCTCAACTCCACTCAAAGCAAGGATGACTTCTGATGACGGATCCAATAATGTGATGGAAATGTCTTTGCCATTATAAATTTGAGCCTGAACTGGGTGACTTGGACCTCAAGAGTCTCCTGGTAGCAGCGTTGGCTAAAACAGTCAAGATTATTTTTAATAATGAGTGTCTTCTAAGACAATCAGAGCCACCTGTGATACTGCCATCAAAATTCCCAGTTTGCCGTCTCCTGCTTGCATACAAAGTTTTTGTGTAAAAAGATGAGGCTTCTGGTTAAAAGATTAATAATTTACTTATTTGGCGATTCCCTCATCCAGTTACAGGCATGTTTTAATATACGCAGAAACATGCTACTACATTACCCTTGGTCTAAACCACTAGATTGATGGGAATACATTCCTCTTTTGTTTTCTTCTTTTCGTTCCCAGTGCCAGGATTTCCCTACCCTGCTGCGACCGCAGCTGCTGCCTACAGAGGTGCACACCTAAGAGGCCGAGGTCGCACGGTGTACAACACGTTTCGGGCAGCAGCGCCCCCCCCTCCAATTCCAGCCTACGGCGGGTAAGATCAGCCTCTTTTACCTACTAGCATGACTCTCCCACGGCTACGAACTGGTTGTGTCTGTGGTGCATGCTGACAGCGTCTCAGCGCGGAAACCAGGCGGCATGCGACCAGTCCTGGCGCTGGAAGTGGTGCACCTTGCACAGAGTATTGAAAAATGACTGTAATTTGTACTGCCATGGTTGGTGGCCTTAAGCGTTTCAGATGTCACATATTGTTATGTAAATGCTCTTAGAAACGGAATGCTTTGGAACAGAGAAATTGTTTCAGCTAAAGATATATTTTTGATGATTGCAAACATCTGGTTATTAAGGAGGTTGGATCAAGTTAACTTCTTTTTCTTCAAATCATCCACCGAAAGTTGTCACTGGACTTGAAGGCTTAGTGATTTTTTTTAATTTTTTTTTTTTTCAATTTTATTGCAGTTTGTTTAGTTTTTCTAGTTGACATCCTTACCACAATAGGAATCTGGGGTGCTTCTCTCAGGGACATGTCTTTTTCAGTACGTTTGCTTAAATAATACTTTAAGATTTCACTGTCAGGGACCTACGTTTACTAGAACCAAGTAGCAAAGTAAGGAACAAAGGAGAGAAATTCATTGCAATTTTTTCTAGAAACTCGACAGTCTTCTGTTATTTCAGACGATTTCAATTTTTTTTATATATATATTTTTGAGGGGAAGACGGGAGAAACAAATTCTCCTGTAGCTCTGTAAATCCTGACAGAGAAAGGTTTTGTCTGCTGCATATGATATTTAAACGCCTTAACATTGTCAAAAGATTTTCAACTATTAAGAAACTGAGAAGTTTGGAAAGTCAGAAAACTTAGCAGATCCCAGGCCAGAATAGTATTTTGTTATAAAAAAAATGTGAAGTAGATATGCCACCACTTCTGTGTGGAGCAACCAGATCTTTCTGAGAAAGGGTCAGGAAGGGTTTGCAAAGTCTCTGAGTGAAGCTGATCCCTCTCTCCATGCTCACTAAAATTGTAGTCAGCAGTTCCTCTACTCTCACTATGGATATCCCATTGGAAAGGAGCTTGCAGCACAAGACCCTGTCCTCCTACTTCATTATGGTAGAAGATGGGCGTCCTTCACTAGTTCCCTCAGTTTCTTATGAAGCCTTTGTTCTAGTAAGCCAAACAGCATGTCTTTGTCTAGACAAGTTTGCTAATCTGGTCAGTCAGCCATTGAGCTAAATTTTCAGGGATATTTAAGACAAGCACTTTGGCTATTTCTTCGCATCGGGCAGTTATCATCTCAGAAAAGTAAGATGTTCTAAAACTGAATATAAAAATGGTGCCACAGAATCAGGATATCTTGTAGAAGTGTAATTTTTTTTTTTCTAATTTAAGTGGTTTTTGTAGTTTAATAAGCAAAATTAATATTAAGTTATAAGTAAAACAGTATTGTCACTTCTGGCGGAAGACACCATGATTTTTGAAGGTTGCCTGAGTTACCTTTGGACAAGGATGATGTCCCACCAAAGTTATCCCGTTGTTGCCCGGACTCTCATTTAGAGTTCGTCCAGGTATTTGTACATGGCAATGAAGGGAATGAGTTTATAATGCCTTACAAGAGGTGATTTCAATCTGAGTATCTCAGCTACAAAATGGATACTGCATATAAAGAAAGTAGACTCTGTCTCTACTTAGTTTAAAAAGAAATTCTTAAATTTTAACATAGTGTGCAATATGTAGTAAGATAACAACGTGGGTTATTACCAGCTTCATGATGTTATGAACATAATATCTTAGTTTAATACCAAATCATAAATTTATATAAGAAAGGGATTACCAGGTACATGTGGTGCAATGTTTGAATTTGATACTTTTTTTGTTAGTATTTGAAAAACAATTAAATACTTTCAGACCAGTAAGTAACTTAAATTTGCTTTAATTTAAGGGGCCACATGTGGGTGCTCTGTGTGTGTATGTGTGTGTTATATAAGTTTTTATAGTTTAGTTAGTACAGTGACTCAGCAGGAAGAATTAAATTTCCAAGTTTAATACATATATATTCTCATGTAATTGTGCTGCTTACTTTCAGCATCCATGGGTAGTAAGTTAGACGTATAAGCTTTGTGAACTCCTGCTGTAAGTTAATACAGAAGTAAGGTTCAGCAGTGTTTTGAAACTGGGTTCCAAGCAGTCAGCTCAGCACTCTTACATTCTTCTGCAGGATGGTTTCACAGTTAGGTTGGACATATCTCACCTTTTACCTTCATGACCTGTCCTTAGAGCTGACTTCAGAGGGAGTCATGCATAAGTCATATCTTACTGTTTTGATGACTTCCAGCTGTCTGAGCTGAACCCTTGGTAATCTAGGGCTCACCTTGCCAGTCACAATTTGACTCTGCAAAAGTTTTCAATTAGTAAGCTTTGTCTTAATTTAGATAGGTCTTAGTTCTGATAATAGTCGGATTTAATTTTCTCCATCCACCTGTGCTTCATAACAAGGCACTGCTTTCCAATGCACAAAACAAATTTCAAACTGTTGTAATTGATAGATCAGTGCAGAAATAATACAAGCCTCTGTTGCACTGAGCCATAGTTAGATTAATAAAGCTTTATTCTGAAATAATTTCTTTGGCCTAGCGTGTTAGATTTTGTGTTAGTAACTTCACTGACACAATAGTACAATTCGGAGTTTCTTTACAATGTTCTGTTCTGTGCTTCACCCATTATGTACTCTGACCTATCAAAGAAGCAAGAAAGAATTTTCATCAGAAAAAAGTCCTTAATCAATGAAAGTAAAGAATAAGAATGTGTTTTCAGTCACAATGGGAGTAGGAGTCAAGGAAAATTACAGAGATAATAAGAGATCACAGAGAATGAATCAACTTACAGAAGGAAGCAAACAACTTGGAATATTATTTGTTGATAAGAAAAATGGAAAAAGCTTTGAATGCTATTTTGCAATTCGTTTAGTAGCAATTTCTCATTTGTCACTCAATGAAGGAGCCAAGCAGTTTCAAACTGAAATATTTTCAATCATTAAAAAAGGACATTTATTTTGTATACTGACAGATACAATTTTAATTATAAATTTACATTAAATTCCAGCAATGTTTAGTTAGAAAAATATTACTTTTCTTTTTAAAAAAAGAACCCATATGTAAGTGGGTGTAAAATGTAAGTGTAAAATATGAAACTGAACTTTGAAACAACCTTTTTCATTTTCTTTTATTTCATTAACCTTAAAAGCCTATTACTGAAATAAAATATAATACTTGATCTGAAATAATTTTATTCACACTTGTTTATATTATTT
>KZ507660.1:0-10962 GCA_002844005.1 Limosa lapponica baueri
TAGCTGGGACTGTTCTACCAGTGAAGGCCAGCCAGGATATGAAGTTCCATTAACATTTAAAACCACTACAAAGGAAACTTCAAAATAAAAAAAAAAATAAAAAAAAGAAAAAGAAAAAGAAAAAAGAATTGCACTTTGTGCCTGTGTCTTGTGCTTTATTACCATTCTCAATACAGACCTTAACTTCATTCGGCTGACAGTGACCTAAAACTCTGTAGTATACCACAAAGATTTGCTGCCAGTTTTCTGTGACTGCTCAAGTACATTTGGTAGAAAGATACATCTGTTATAAAATTCAAAACTGTCATCTGAACAGGCATAATAACAGGGAAAACAATACAACGATAAATACAACAGGTGTAAAAGATAAAAGAACAGTATATCAAATAGTGAAAATATGCCCCAATAAAGAGAAAGGTTTTCAAAACAGACATTGATTACTGTAAGATGACTTCAAATGACAAATTAAATTAATATGAAGTGTTGCTTTTGCAACAACAGAAGATATGACACACAGATGTGATAGAAAACATAATGAAAACAAGACGGCAGCACAATGCAGGAGAAAATTAAAATGCATCAGAGAGATCTGGTGATTAAGGCTTTTTGATCCCACTAACAAGTATGCATGTATTTGGCTTTCTGAATGGCTTCACCGATGCTTTTCACGTGAGTTCAGTGAGCACATACAAAAATAGCAGAAAATAACAGGAGATTGAAATGCTTGCCCTAAAAGAAATCTAGAGGTGCTGATAAGATTTTACACACAGAAACTTTTTTTCTTAGTCAATTCTCTGGGAAAAATGAGTTATTCAAAACAGTACACTGGACATTTGAGATCTGGAGTGTTGAGCAAATCAAAGGTCTTTAATCTTCAACTAAAGTTTTTGACACAGGAATGAACATGTCAGTAAAATTCTTAGACATGTTTAATCCCGAGAACAAAAGTCATTCTTTTAAAAGGTTAAAAGGTTCAAATAGAGGAGGATGTGAATCGTTCACAGCTTAAAACTAAGCAGAAAAAGACACATGGTATGTGTTACAGAAAGCTCATTGGACTTAATGTTTTCTGGGTGGTTGAGAGGCTCACATGTTGGAGGGAGCAAGAGAATATGTTATGGGAGAGGAAGTTTTCAAAAGGCTGGTTCAAAAGTTCTTAGTATAGCAAAATCCTAAACCCGACTGCTATTTCCTAATCTTATTTGGGACATAGGCTCCACACTTCTGAAAATCCTGATGTAGTCTCATCCTCAGCTTTAAATCAGTGAGTTTAGTCTCACTGAAAGGACGTAACTTTTGTATGCCTTTGTGGAGGAGGCTGTGTTGTATCTGGAAAATTTTATTTTATTTTATTATAAATTTTATCTTCCAAAATAAGGAGGATTACCTGGATATAGATTTCACCTAAAATGGGTGGAAAATTGTGTGGAAGACTACCTTAATAGCTATGTACTGCTAATAGCAGGAGTGCATAGTAATCTTTGCTCTCTTCAGTGGCTGGGCTGGTCCACTCAGAAACATGGATGCTAAGTCCCTGAAGGCAGGACATGTCTGCATAGTGTATACTTAGCATAATGTGTCTGCTTTTTCTCACCTTCTGTCTTTCTATATGTTACTTTCAGGGATTTTTAAAAATACCTTACAAATAATAGATTCAAAATGAAAAGGGGAAAAAGGAACAGTCTTACTACAGGTCTTATATTGTAAATAACTTGTCATTGAAATTAATGTTTCTGAGCTCCTGTTGTTGTAATGTTAATGAGCTCCTGTTTTTTGTAAAGACGATAAAGCTATCTTTGATTTTCTTATCATTTGTTTTAGTTTATATATGTCCTTCCTGACTTCCTCTTTTTTATCAAAAATAAGCAGAAAGTCCTGTGGGCAAAGTTGTCCTTTGCCAATAAACCCCTGCATTATCCTCAAATGGAAGAACCCACAAACCGATTTCTGCTTTATATAACCCCATTACGCATGAAGACCCAGAATTTGGCCATCCTGAAAATCCGCTTGGCAGATTGCTGAACCTGGCCACACATCCTTGCTTAGAGGGTCACAGTTCTTTTCCCTTATGTGTGGACAGCAGGTGATTTAGAGCTTCTCAACAAGGCTTCTGGTGGCCCACTGGAGTATAGTACTCCTATATAGTATAGGCATGCTGGAGAATTGCAGGGGTTGTTCCCAGAGTGCTCCTTCTAGCTTAAGAAATCAAACTGCTGTGAAGTCGTGGAATGAATGGCAAGCAATGTGATTATCAATGTCCCGCAGCTTTCTAGCACAGATTCAAAGCAATTTGCAAAGGCAGATGACAACTAAAGAGGTGCTACTGATGCTACTGGGTAGAGAGGCAACAAATCACAGAAGACACATGTTGACACAGCCTGTGAGTGAGTCCTAAGGAAGACAGACATTTACCTGGTGTCAGCCATCAACAGATGTTGTCCCTTAAGTACAGTGATAGAACAGCATTGGAAGCAGTCACGGCAACCTGCAAGAAAACATGTATCTTTACAGGTATCTCCCAGAAGAGACAGATGAACTGCAAGGAAGCATTGATGTCTTTAAAAATGTTAACCGTAAGAGATGTATAGAGGATGACATCTTTCCTGACCTAGACACAGGAGCCAGGATAGGCACTAGAATAAAATACCTCATAACAGCCCCTTTAAAAATCAGATTCTGATATCTGTAAGGGAGAAAGTAGTTTGTTGCAGGAATAATGACATCTTACAGATTTGATATCACTAACATAAAAGCAGATTTCTTTTTTCAGCAAGGACTATTTACTCCGGCTCCTCCATGACATGGTTAATATGTGATTAATATTCCACTTTTAAATGCCAGAAAACAAAACCGTTGGAGTTTTAATTCTTAATTAGCTTCTTGCTTTCCATTTGCAAAGATTATATGTCATTTAATGTGCTGGGTTTTGTCTCACTAGAGAAATTGAACACTTATAAGCAGAATATATTTTTAAGCTGTTCATAGCTGGAATAATTGATTCTAAGGGAACTTCCACTGTAACAGAGCCAAAACTTCATTAAAAAAAAAGAAAAAGCAAACAACAGCCACTCTTCTGTTTAAAGCCATAAAAAAAAGTTATATTTATTACAAAGAAACTGTGAAATATGGGACCTCACATATAAGCTTTAATATAAGAAGCACATTAATAACATAAAGGGGTGGAAGACTGGGAAGAGAAGAGCTATTCCAAAGTGTTACTGTGAAGGAGTGCCACAAGAGCTGACAGAAGGCTTTTCTTCAAAAATGAAAATGAAGATAAATGGTGATACAAACTACAGAATTTAGTGAATGGGAGTGTAATAGGAATATAATAATCTAATTTAAACTTCTCCCTCATCCCACGTGTGTAAACTCTAATGGACTGTTAGAAACTCAAGACCTTTTATTGTCTCACTGCAGAACATACATATCTGCTTCAGAATTTGACTCAGCAAGCCTGAGAAGCTGTAGGAGGAATAGAAAACATGCAGGTAATAAAGAGTATATAAAAGTATGATACCTTATACCGTTATTTGGTTGTTGGTCAGGTCATATTGTGTAGCTACAAAGTTCGTCAAGATGTTGAAGACTCTGAGCAAGCTTTAGACTAACCAGTGAGAGTAGTATAAGCAGACCAATTTTCAGGTACAAACCAGAAAAAAGCCAAGAAATTAATTGCAGCACTCAGATACAGTCATTTAAAGAGAACTTGGACATGGCTAAATGAACATTGTTTGCAGCAATGTTTGTAGTGGGAACAAGGTCTTGGGATCCTAGTCTTGGATTTCAATAGTCTTAAGTGTGCCACTGAACAAAACTAATAGCGCTCTGTTTTGCCCTGTGTCTACCAGTGCCATCCTGGACAAAGGTATATGATCAGAGTCATAGAATCATAGAATAGTTTGGGTCGGATAAGACCTTTAAAGGTCATTTGCCAACCCCCCTGCAACAAGCAGGTCTAATGATGTGGCACCAACCTCTGAATAGAGACCTTTTTTGGCAGAAGACTCTTGCCAGAGAAGAGAGATTGCAGGAGAACTCCCAGAAGAGTTTAAAATCTCTTTAAAAGAACTGTTAGAAATCATAGAGATGAACTGAGCTGTACCAAGCCTCCTAAGGAGTACAGAAATCATGAGAAGAGCCATTTAACATCTATACAGAGTCAAATATCTGTGTTGGTATTAAATCATCACATGGAATGGCATGAATAAATTGGCTCTCTGATAAGAAAAGCTAAAATTTAGAGCAAAAGTATTTGATAAAGACATGGGAACTCTTAAGGAGATATACGTTACTCACTCTAATTGTGTGCCAATTGATCCAGTAACATCTTCTTTCTGTGGGAAAATCAGAGGTTTAATGATTTGCTTGAAAAGTTAGAGTGAGTATTTTATGAAAGTTGGAATATTTTAAAGTCATATGTTTTAGTATGAGTGATAGGTTCTGCATCAATAAAGATGGAGCATTTGGTTTTTCAGATTTACTGGTGAACAACATGGGTGAATAGAAGCACGGTCGGGATGTTAAGCTGTGCATGATTTTTAGTTTCAACATTGTTTCCTGTAAGGAAATATCAGCAAAGTGCAAATGAATTTTTGGGTGCGAAGTTTTGCTGACATTATAATGTAATATACTATAACAGACCAAATGAACAAACTGCGTCAAACAGGCAAAAAAATGAAGTGAAATAATTTTACCTTTTCAATATAAAACACTTCTTGTAGAACATGTTGATTTGATTGAATCAGCATTTTCTAACAGAAAATTATTCTGTTGGGAAACCTTTTAAGCAGTTTTTCTATAGACACTGTTCCAAATCAAACAATCTGAAATTTATTTACTTTTTTTTTAATGTAATAAATGTTTCTTATTTTATCCAGTTGATATGTATATCAATAAGATGTCTACCTGAAAATTTGGAAATACTTCTAATTGGAACAGTATATATAGAATCATAGAATCATATGGTAGACCAGGGAGAAAACTAGTTCTTTGTACTAAATCACTTGAGATGTCAGTGTGAAACATTCTGGAAACCTGGAAAATACTGAAGTTAGAAAAATAAATGGAGTCAGACAACGTATGCTTATCCCAGTGCTAGAGTAAGAGGTGAATAAGCTTTTTTCCCTCAAAATCAGTTACACGTTGTGCTTCTGAAAACATACTTAGTAGTAATGGTGATCATTTTTAGCAAGCATCTGTAACTTTTAGCTCTCCTGCAAACAGAGATCTTGGCAATCTCACCACCAGCCCAGCCATGAACTTTCCTTTCCTTCCTCTGTCTATAAATCTGTTTATGGTTGAGAATATTGCTAGGATTTTTCCTTGGCTTTATCCTGCTTTTGTGAAATCTGTTTTTTTTTATTATTATTATTTTTTGTTGAATAACATGCCTTAATCCTTTCTTGTTGTAATCCATCTCTAGAATTCTTTCTTTTATGGCCTTTTTAAACTCCAAGGTTGAAAATCTGGCCCTTGGAAATCAATTGGAGTTTTGCCATTGACCTCAATGGAGCTAGGATTTTAGCCTTTTTTTTCCTGCAAATTACGTTGTCCTGAATGCTGAGATCTCATGCACTACTCAATATGAGAAAGGTATTGGGCTTCTCAGATGTTATCCATGGGTTTTGTGTGAAAATGGTGGGCAGTCCCTACCCAACAAGACTTTCAAAGCAGTAACCTACAGCAAAAGGAGAATCAGAGATACCATTGGTCTGTCCTCACAGACAGGGATGTAGACAAAGCAGAGAAATTTAATGCCTTCTTTGCCTCTGTCTTCAACGCTGAGGATGGGCCCTGACACCTTCAGAGCCCGGTGTTGGAAGGCCGTGACTGAAGGGATGATAAACTCACAGCCAACCCAGAACTTATTTGAGACTTGCTGCTCCAGCCAGATGCACATAAATCTGTGGGGCCCGATGGGATTGATCCCAGGGTTTTGAAAGAGCTGGCTGATGTAATTGTGGGACCTCTCTCCATTATTTTTCAACTGTCTTGGGAGTCTGGAAAGGTCCCAGTTGACTGGAAGCTGGCAAATGTTGTCCCAGTTTTCAAGAAGGGTAAGAAGGAAGGCCGTGGTAATTACATGCCTGTCATTACGGTGCCTCGTAAAATTCTGGAAAAGGTTACTCTGAAGTTACTGAAAAACACTTGAGAGACAATGAATTTGTGATGGCCAACATGGGTTCACGAGGGTAAAGTCTTGCTTAACCAACTTTATTTCCTTTTATGACAAGGTCACCCATGCGGTTCACCAAGGGAGGCCAGTAGATGTAGTGGTCTTGGATATTAGGAAAGCTTTTGATACTGTCTCTCACAGTATCCTTCTGGATAAAATGTCAGCTAGACAAGTCCATATTGTGTATAGACAATGTATATAGACAAATACATATGTATTTTATATATATGTATGTATGTAAATATATGTGCAATGTATATAGACAATACAAATTGGGAGATGAAAGACTGGAAAGTAGCCCCACAGCCTACCAATATCTGAAGGGAGCCTACAGGAGAGCCGGAGAGGGACTCTTTGTCAGGAAGTGTAGTGACAGGACAAGGGGTAATGGTTTTAAATTGGAAGAGGGGAGATTTAGATTAGATATTAGGAAGAAATTCTTTACTGTGAGGGTGGTGAAGCACTGGAACAGGTTGCCCAGGGAAGCTGTGGATGCCCCATCCCTGGAAGTGTTTAAGGCCAGACTGGATGGGGCTTTGAGGAACCTGCTCTAGTGGAGGTGTCCCTGTCCATGGCAGGGGGGTTGGGGCTCTCTAAGGTCCCTTCCAACTCTAACCATTCTGTGATTCTATGAAAAAGGGATCTGGGGGTTTGGATTGATGACAAGATGAGTATGAGTCAACAGTGTGCCCTGGAGAAAAGAATGCTGAGGGGTGACTTCATCACAGTCCGCAACTTCCTTAGGAGGGGCAGCAGAGGGTAGGTGCTGATCTCCTCTCTCTCATGACCTCTCTCTGATGTGATAGGACGCAAGGAAATGGAATAAAGGTGTGTCAGGGGAAGTTCAGATTGGACATTAGGAAAAGGTTCTTCACTGAGAGGGTGGTCAGTCATTGGAACAGGCTCCCCAGGGAACTGGTAATACCACCAACCCTGTCAGAGATCAAAGAGCATCTGGATGATGTTCTTAGTCATATGGTTTGGTTTTAGGTAGTCCTGCAAGGAGCAGGATTTGGACTTGATGATCCTTATGGATCCCTTCCAACTTGAGATAGTCTGTGACTCTATGAAATTCTAACAGATTCTCAAATATCACATGAATGAGTTGCTCTCAAATGCTAGCCTTTTTATTTGAGTTCATCAGGATTTGTTTCATTCATTTGTCAGCTACCAGCAGGTATATTGAAGTAACTGAGATAGCTGAGAAAAATTTTGAGAGGGGGCAGGCAGAAGCTATTCTTCCTCTAGCTGCAGTATAAAGGCAATCTTAAACATGTTGTCAAAGGACTGTAAACAGTAGGAATGGTAACCAAATGTTCCATGACTTCTGTATCTTTTACATCACTGCTTAAAAAGGATGTTGGGGATTTAATTAGCACTGAAACTCCACATTTATGAACTGTAATACTAATAGCTTAAAAAGGATGTATATTCTTTGACAAACAAGTATTGAATATGATTGTCCTGAAAATAAAAAAAATCCACAAAGATAAAGTATCAAATAAATATCATCTAAAAGGCATCAGTTGTATTCAGGGCTTATCTACCTTGGGTAGTTTTTTGAGTGACAGGAGATATTCCCACTTTGCTGTGGTGCTGGTTACCTTCATACCAGTACTGTAAAGAATGCCATGTCAACTTTATCCTCTTTAGCAGCCTCTTTCTGTAATAAGGAGAATGTATCTTTCCTTGACTTCAGTAAGCATCTTCTGAACAGATGACAAATTTGCCTGTAGCGTATTTCTGTACTCTATTCAACTTTTGCAGTAATTTTTAATGGAATAATTAATTAATGAGGGGAATGTTTCTTTTACAGCTTCTTTTTTTTTTTTTTTGCTAATTCAGTTAACATGAATATTACAAAAGCTGAAGTTTAACCTTTAGATGAAGAATTAGTCAGTATTACTATTTATATATAAAGTAGCTGTTGGAGATAGAAATCTGATGGCATGTGAAATTCACAGAATCATACAACAACTCAGGTTGGAAAGGACCTTAAAAAATCATCTGGTCCAAAATTTCATGGTAAAGGGAGCCTAGATGAGATTAGATAGAACCCTGTCCAACTGCATCTTGGAAGTCTCCAGTGATGGGGATTCCACCACATCCCTAGGGAGGTTGTTTCAGTGATTGATGAGGTCCTCACTGAGCCTTCTCTTCTCCAGGGAGACTTCTTCTGCATAAGACCAATATCCTGATCACTTTTACTGTTTTCTAGGAGACCGCTATGTCAGTATGTGATCTTGCAGCATGAAAAAATCTGTTTATAAAAATGCTACTTCATATGATAGGTGTTATTCATAAGTGTCTAAGTCTTTCCATGATCCCATTGACAGAATTGAAGCTGTTTGACTATGCCCTCATCCCAGAATCTGAGAACACCTCCTTGATGATACTCCCATTGTCAGAGTTTGCTTTTCACTTTGCAATGGAAGCTACTGCCATTGTGATAGAGCAGCAAGACTTTGCTCCATTGTTTTTAAAAAGCACTGAGCACATATTCCCCATGTTTCAGTCAACACAGCACAGGCCATCTTTTTAGCTCTTCTACTTGTTTATTTCAGTACCATTGCCTTCTGTGGGAAAAAAAAAGATATCTATCATAAATAAAATTGTGAACTCATATCTAAATGCAACAGAGGGGGATGAAAATACTCATCAACTGCTTTGTTTGGTTGCAGTCTATATTTTTAGTGAATATCTAAGAAGTAAAGACATTTGTTCAATCTCTCTGTATCTTTAATACAAATGGTGAAAATGCCTTTAAAGACCACATGTTAGGTACTTCAGTCTTGGTAGTTTACATGACTTATGTGAAATATAAAGAATGCATTTCTGAATAGAAGTCAATAGCTGAATCCCATACATATTTGCATATAATTCTTAGTCCTGTGTTTTTAAAAGTATGTCTTCAAACCATGATCAGGAGTATTTGTCTTGAGGTACCAAAGGGGGACATAATTCCAACTGGAATTAATATTGCACTGAGTTTCTTCTGCGTCATACCCCCCCTTGCCAAGGGGTGAAATTGCAGTCTCAATAGTATTTCCTTGGTATAAAAGATCCTAGTGTATACTGTGGGGAGGAGGAGTGAAGAAACAAGAGATTACAGGACTTCCATTAAATATACCAGTTAAAAGAAAAAAAAATTAGTCTCATGATGAATGAAAACATTTCCCCTCAATTAGAGCGCTCCACCAATGAACTTGTTATCAAATGACCAAATCTGAAAATTTTCATTCTTATTTCTTTTTTTAAAAACTTAATATAATTCATCTGTTCAAGCTAGCAATAGCTCCTACCCTTATTAGATAGAATTTCAGATGTTAAATATACAAAATATGTGTTTTATCAGCACACAATTTATAAAACTATAAGATTTGTCAATTAAATAGCCAAGTCCAAGCCCCAGTGAAAAAAAGTACTTCTAGTAAATTTAGGCCATAAGAAAACACTTACCTATTTCACCTCTGCAAGACAATTAAACCAGTAGGAAATAATTCATTTCCTTTGTACAAATTGTATATATGTTTTCTCTCTTGTTTTGGGGAAAATCTCTGCTTTAAGTTGAGTTTTGGTACGAGAAGTACATTGTCTGTTTCTTATTGAACAGTTATATAGACCTGTAATTTTCAAAGGTATAAATCCCGTACCAGAGACAATGAAGTATTCAGTCAAAGAAAATGGTGGCAATCTCTCTGGTGGAGACTTCTAAATGAAGATTTTTTTTTAAATACTCCCCCGAATGCCAAAACTATTAAGAAATCAAAATATTTTGATTTGTTCATGTTTTTACATCTAGGGAATACTTCTGAGATCACTTTACTGTGAGAAGTCAGTAGGAGTAAAAACCAGCAAGTGTAAGATAGTCATAAATAATACATCAAAAGACAGAGGTGCCTCCAGTGTGTCAGTTGCCACTTACCTTGACTAACTGCCATGTTCATGTGGAGACAGATCTTGGAGCTATGTAAACATGGGTCACAGCCCACTTCCAAAAAATGCAAAGAATTTTTCTCACATGGATACAAATAATGTTGTTAAAAAAATTATTTCTATTTAATTGTTACCATTATTATCTAAAAAGCATCAGGTTTTTTGCAATGGTCTGATGTAGTGAGCTGAAACCATTTTGAGAAGATTAAAGACATTAAATCCACACTGCTTCTTGATCCTGTCCTGTGCTGTATACAAGACAAGTTTTGCCATTTCAGTTGGCCCACAATCTAGGGACTCTTAGATTTGTTAGTTACTGTTAACAATCAGTACAGTTTTCTTTCTCTACACTTGACATACCTATTGATTGGCAACACAATGAAAGTATATTCAAGGACTCAAATAAAACCAGAATAAATAAAGGTATGATGTAGTTTGAGACAGATGTGTACACCTGTCTCAAAAAGGGAAGAGGGTCTTTGTGCAGGAGTTGGCAGAGCTCATCAAACGGTCTTTAAACTAAAGTTGGAAGAGGGAAGGGGGGAAAATCCATCAGCAGAGACACAAGGGTCATCGATGCATTAGGAACTATGGCTGTGCCTGGGAATGGTAGGAGTTAGGCCTTCCTACACCAAAAAGGTGGTGGGACCAGTAGCCCAGCTGAAGTGCTTTTACACTAATGCACACAGCATGGGCAACAAACAGGAGGAGCTGGAAGCCCCTGTGCAGCAGGAAAGCTATGATGTAGTCACCATCACGGAAACGTGGTGGGATGACTCACATGACTGGAGTGCTGCAATGGATGGCTACAAACTCTTCAGAAGGGACAGGCAAGGAAGGACAGGAGG
>KZ507660.1:13247-56209 GCA_002844005.1 Limosa lapponica baueri
GTTCAGCCTGGAGAAAAGGAGGCTGAGGGGAGACCTTCTCGCTCTCTACAATGCCCTGAAAGCAGGGTGTAGCCAGGGGAGGTTGGTCTCTTCTCCCAAGTCACAGGCGACAGGACAAGAGGAAATGGCCTCAAGTTGTGCCAGGGGAGGTTCAGGTTGGATATTAGGAAAAATTTCTTCATGGAAAGGGTTATTAGGCATTGGAATGGTCTGCCCGGGAAAGTGGTTGAGTCACCATCCCTGGAGGTATTTAAAAGAGGGGTTGACATAGAGGTTAGTGACATGGTTTAGTGCTGGTTTTTTATCAGAGTTAGGTTGATGGTTGAACTAGATGATCTTACAGGTCCCTTCCAACCTGGACAATCCTATGATTCTATGATTCTATAAGTCCAGGTTCATGAAAAAATACAGAATAAGTTTTTCTTTTCAATGTTGTATTGTGAGAGTGAATAATTCTACAGATAGACTTTTGAAAGACACCAGCCTCTTAGCTGGGGTCCTCATGCAGCTTAGAGCAGGCAGTCATAATTCTGAAGTATGTAATGAGCACAGACAGGTATTAGCTAGAAGCAAATGTTGTTTCAACCATTTTGCACGTGGGTAACTGAGGAATGGAAAAAACAGTACACTGTAGTAGTATTATATACTATACTACAGTGCTACACTACTATGTTGCACTCTAATGCTAGAACTATGCACTGTAGTTCATAATATAAAATTAAATTATTCCAATTTCTGTTTTTCCAAATTTAGGAACTCTGTCAAAAAATGAAGCAAATTTTGTCTTGCAATATTTGCTTTCATTAAAAACAAGTTGTGCAGCTGTCAGTGCTGATATCTTCTAGGTCTGCTGTGATTTGATTCCTTCAGTATAAGTGCCATTAATGCACTAAGGACAGAATTGAGAATTATGAGATGATAATTGCTATTCTTTTTCTTCTCTATTCTACTTTATTGTTGTTTTTAATTGTTGGAACATTTAGAAGGCACAGAAAAGACAAGCCATGACATTAATTTCAATTGTAATTTAAGTATACAACTGTTTTGATTGTGAGTTCATGGATATATTACCAAAAAATAAGAGAATGACAGAGCTATTTCAATCTTAGAGGTAGTGATGGACAGTTTATGATCCTTCTTTGGTAGTCTTTTCTTTTTTTGAAGGAGTCCCTAATTTTCCAGTGTGCTTAAAAAAATGCTCAATGCTTCATAAAATCTGTGCAGACTTGCATTTGAAGGGAAAGTTAACTACCTGAAACAAAATTACAAATGTATTGGTCACACTTTTGCATTCTGTATACATGCAGGGAGAAAAAGAGATTATTTCCTAGGCTTACAATTAAAATTAATGAGGTACTATAAACCAAAACACCTGCTTCAGGATGAAAAGTGGTAGGTTATAATCTATTTTAATGGATCCATTAGATTACTTTTATATTCATGTTATTAATGGTTTCTTTGCTTTCCTCAGCATTTTAAACTCGCTGAATAGATTCATTACCTTGAACACCGCAAATACTAACTCCCGAGGAAGGAGGAATCAACATTTTGCCTTCTGTTTAATTGAAAATAAAACAAAATCTTAGAGATCGTAACTCTGAGGGTACCCTTGTAAAATCCTGAAGCAGATTTGCCTTCACTTAGGCTTTGTTTGCTGGGGAAGCTACCATGCAAGGAGTTCAGTTGAGTTTGCAGCATGTTTGCTGCTTCCGACTAACTTCCTCTGGACACAGCCTTGGGCCACAGTACGTCTGAAGCTGCTCACTGTTTCTGAGTCAAGTTTGATTGCAAACACATGGTGAAGGCAAGGCAGGTAGTGTGCTAGCAATCCTCATTCTATTTCACTGTGAGCTGATTGATCACTGCCTCTGAATATCTTTTAGCAAAGTTTGTATAAATTATCATGTGGTTGCATTCATGGGTGATACTGGGTGCTTTAGCTTTTTCAAAGAAAAAAATGACAGTAATTGAAATAATCTTTAAAAGGTCCCAAAATAATAAATGGGCCTTGGCCTTCCCATGAGTATGTCTTCAGTTTTTCTTAGACAATATTACAGAATAGCAGAATAGTGGAGTTTGGAAGAGATGTCTGGAGGTCATCTCCAGTCCAGCCACTCTGCTCACACACACTCAACCTGTATCAGATAGATATCAGAAAACCATCATTTCCCATTCATAGCTCATTGCTGTAGAGGATTTAATACCCGTTACTTCAGTGGGGTTAGAGTTGCTTTTCTGTAACAGGAGATCATGTATTAAGTAAAATGAAAAAACATAGAAGCTCTTCAGACGTAAACTAGTTTTAAATCAATTAAAACAGGTCAGTGCAGTGTCATACATGGCAAAGAAAAGGAAGCTCTTTGTTTGTAGCATCCAAAATTTTAACAACTCTCAACATACTATTACAGAAGGCTAACTGGCACTTTTATGCAATCACTGTACTAAATTATGTCTAAAAGATAAATGGATCCTGCTAAGACTTGTTAATACCCATAGTGCTAGACAGTTTAAGTATTAATATATGGGAATTAAAAACAATACTGATTTTGTTCTAATTGGTCTTATTTCATATTTAGTCCTACCATCTGTCTCCTGTCTCTATCATACGAGTAGAATGATATTGAAAAGCACAGTAGCATGACCTTAAATAATCTTTTTTTTCCATCTCCTGCATCTCTCTTTCTTTCAGTACATAACACTTGTGTTTGCTACTAGCAGACCCTGGAATTGTTTTTACTTTCATAAAGGAAAAACTAAAGTTCCGACAAAATTTAGAAATATCTGGGGTGACTGACTCATAGCAAAGTGATCAGTCGTAACACAGCTCATACAATAGTTGCTTGTATAAATTGTTCTTTTCTTTTTCACAGTGACGGAAGAAAACTAGATTAGCATTCCAACAAGTTCTGTCTGACTTGCTGCTGTGATAGTTTTTGCCCTTTTATCATTGTACATCTTTTACCATCATTAGTTGCTGCCTTTAAACTCTTCTTTAAGTTGTTTGACCAGGTTCACTTCAATTTGTTTTCTCTTGGTATCTGCTAGAAGTTTTTATGTTTGGTTGTTGTTTTTTTTTATTCTTTGCTGTGACAGTACATAGTATGTTTATAGCAATGTGGAGGAACATTGTTACATTGGGCACATTGGATTAGATTTTGATCACATTTACAGAGATGTAAAAAATGGAATTATGCCTATCAGTGGATGGGAGATCAGCATCTCACCTGTGAGTGTAAGTCAGCAGCAAAATATAAAAAATACTGATATTTAACATTGACAAAAACAACTTTAAGTATAGGATTATGTTTCTACTCTGAAGATAGCAAAGCTAAAGTTCTTAGCTCAAAGTAAAGCCTTGCAAGGAAATTAGATCCAGTTCTCTGCAGTGCTACATCAATTCAAAAAACATCACTTCCAAAGTGTAAGATAACACACTTTCTAAATCACATATAAATGCCAAAGTAAGTACAGAAAGGCTCAATCTTATAATTTCATTAACAATACTAAATTAATTCTCTATTATGCCATGCTGGAATACTGATCCCTTGAATGGATGTAGAAAATGTGTAAAACAGGGCTGTGTACCAGCTGTTTTCACAGAAAGTTATATTTTGTTTTGTTTTCACAAACCACCAATCCTGCTCATTATCATTATAAGGGTTCACTTGATATATGCCCTAGATGTGCTTCTCTTTCACTGCACTATTTGCTGCAAATGCTGTATTTAATGTTCAAGCTTAGAAATGAAAGTGAGGTGAGACATTTAAAAAATATCTCTGAGTGAGATGTTTAGCAGTACATAAGAACTTAAAGATCCTTTTAGGAACGTTGAAGGATTTTCAAAAACACACAGACTCCCAGCTCCTACAAACCAGTCCTTAAGGGACTTTGGGGCACATATTCCCTTGACCTTTACAAACCCAACACCCTTAGATAATTGAGATTTGAAACTTTCTCCCAGCTTTGCAATTGATTTGCTAAAGATTTTCTCATAGAAGTGAACTCTTTAGAGCTTGGACAGCTTCTATATATGAATGCTATAGTTAAGCACACATCGCACACGGAATGCAGTTATGCAATTACTTTAACTAGGCATATATACCCCCGTGCCACTGAAAGCAGCGGCTCCATCTGCCTCTTGTCCTGAGCTGCTCATTCCAGCTCCCTACGTCAATACCCATTAGTTTCCAGCTGGATCAGTTCCCATTAGGCCTGGTGTAAGGCCAAGGGGCAAGGCTTAGCAGCCGTGGTAGGCAGCGGAAGGTACCTATGCTCTTTTCAGTAGCAGAGTGGACTTCTGCCAGATTAAAGCAAACATTTAACCATAGGCTAAAAAAATGCAATGATCTGATAAAGCTTCCAGGGCTGTTCATACTTAACACAGGCAACTTTCTGGGTCTGGCATCAGTTTTACATTATTACTGCTTTTACAAAAATTACCTCTACTCTCTAACCTTTGAGCATTGAGAAGTGAAGAGTTAGTAAGATGGAAAGCAATCATTTCGGTCTGGGAACTAATTCTGAAACTATAAATTAAGCTTCGGTTTAATATTCGCAGTCATCTGACCTGCAAACTAACTGGAAGAGTCAAGATAGCAAGAGAGCCTTTTAAAGGATATGTCAGCTTGTCATATGCTGCAAAAAAACTTACAAGGATGTTACCAGTGCTCAAAAGGTTAATGGAAGTGGGATTTGCAGAGACATGACTGGTTCTTCTAGAACAGGTAAGGTGAAAAAGACAATTTGGACAAAGACGTTTAAAGCTCTTTTGCATTTGCATCTTTCCATTTAAAGGCATGAGAAGCACTAGTATCTCTTTTAACTTAAAACACTCTAATTTCTTGGAGGGATCCAAAACTTGTCAAAGAAAACATCTTGAGACTAACAATGAACCATCAGAATGAGTGAAATACTGAGCACGAAGCTTATGAAAATGTATCTGTCATGATGTAGGAGATTGCTTTATAGTATCAACAGAGTTAAGGTTAAATGTTTTGTTTTTATTGTCTGTTGCCCTTTCTCACAAACATATGCACATGCCTGCATATGCACACATTTCTGACTCAGATTTATCACATCTAGTTGAATCGGAGGTCTTTTTTTCTTGTCTTTTTAAATTTAGTAGGATGAATCAAAATACCTTTACACAAGGAAAGCAATTCACAAAAGATAATTATTCTCCTATCAGACCACCTGTGATTTAAATTCCTCACTTAGATTAAAATAAAAATAAATAAGCAACACTGAGAAATCTAAAAAATAACCTTTTTTTCTGAAAAATAACCTCAAACAAAGCCCTATAACAGTAGCTGTAGTAAACATTAGTCTTTTTACTCGTTTTCATTCCAAAGTGTTTGATCTAGACCCTGTTGCTCCAGCATCACTGAGTAGGTTGCAGATGCCTCTGCTGAGTAGTGTTGGCCGGAACTCTTGCACACATGAAACTCTCTTTGGTTTGGTGGGGAGGAACCAAACATATTTAAAGATGGGGCCTCTTGACCAAAGTTGCAAATTTCCCTAAGATATGTAATGGACACTACTGAGCTTAGCAGATGACTTTTTTAATATTCGCAGTGTCTCGGCTTAGTAGGATGTGGCCCTGGGGACTTAAACTGGCCTGTGATTTGGGCTGTAACTGCTTCAGTATGGCTTGGCTATAGAAGACAATTAATTTTAAGCTACAGGTAATAGAAATAAGCTTTTCCTACTCAGAAGATACAACTATTTCCTTTTGCATGTTCATGTCTTCCTCTAGTACATATGAAATTAGGAGATGGCAGGCAACTGCTCTGTATTCTGAACTTATTTGGCAGAGTCTACCTCTGCATATGTGTTCTTCTTCTCTTGTGGCCCTCTTCTTATGGCCTTATGATGCAGGTAATTTTCACTCATTGCAAGAGAGAGGTAAGGCCAGGGGTGAGGACCGGTTCATTCTTGTATAGATATTTTGCTTGTGTGATACTGGGAGATCATTAACTGGAGTCTTTTCCTTATGTGGTTGTCAGGAAAACTTGTCATGGGAAGGGTCCTAGCTGGAAATGCCACTAGACTCATACTGTTGCCCATAAGAAATGTATTAATGAAAATGAAAGGTTTATCAGAGGAGCTATGAGCTTTGGAAAACCAACTGGAGAGTGAGTGAAGTCAAGAACTCAGCATTTATCAAAATAATGGTTACAGATAGTCTGGTAGACTAAGGTACTAAAACCTAATGCAATTATCAGCTATGAGAATAATTCATCACTAGAATGGTGTGCCTGGGATTGTGGTGTTTTTCTCAAGCAATGTTTTGAGTTTCAGCAAAACTGGTTTGGAGTTCCTGGGTCACAGCAGGAGACAGAATGCATTATCCCATCTCTTCCTTCTAGCCCTTGCAATACATGAATGTAACTCTCTTCCCTTGGTAGGCCATGACTTTCTATTGAAGAATACAACATCTCTTATCTCTGTGATGACCGACAGGGTGTCATTTGGGGAATGCTTAAATGAACAATGCTCTTCTCTAAGCTAAAGCATTCCTGTAGCCTTTTTCCCATTTATGTTCTGGTTTTTTATGTAACATAAAGTAAAATGGATAAAATAAAATTAATTTAATCATCACTTAGTAAATGGTGACAATTCTAAAACAGTTTCTGTAGCTTTCATAAATAACATTATGCACTTGCAAGCTTTGTCAACACCTTAACACTGCAATTTAAAAGTAACTTGGTGTTCGTTGTTAGATTATTTTTTCAAATCTGTAAATCCTAAACAATAACATGAAGCTATGTTATTCTCAACATTAATTTGTCTGCCAAATGAAGACAGCATCACATAACCCAATTTGATTCCCAGTTAAATGATGCAATTTGAGAGAATGCATTATTCAGGGGATTGATGGATTGATTGATCTAGGTTGATGCAACTGTTGGGCAGGCAGCCTGAATTTTGATAGAGTGTGTGGTGAGATAAAGGATGACTAAAAGGGGGTAAGTGTAATTGCATGGAAGTCGTATCTCTAGTTTATCCAGTAATCTCCCAACCGTAACCATGGACTGGAGAGTTCATATGGCTTCTTGTGTCTTTTTGCTTGTTTTCTGGCTGTGGTTTTTAACACATTTTCCGCCTCCCTTGTCTGTTTGATGTACAGATGGTGTAGGTTGCACGTTATGCCTAAAACTAAACTGTATTATTTCATAAATTGGATTTTTGTTTCTTTTGATTTGAGCTTAAGCTTTTGTTTTGAGATAATTAACAACTCTTTGAAATACAGTATCCACATGTCTACTTGCCAGGTGCTACTCATTGTCTGTCTTCATAAGTGTGAATACACATGTATGCAAAGCATATTTTTCTTCATTTTATTACTGCTGCAAGAAAATAAATTTATCTATCCATTTGAAATCAAAGTAAGCCTTCCTGTGGATTCTATAGATCCAAGTCTTCATCACTAACAGAGTAAGTGGGCCCCACTAATGCGGTCTTTGCTCCCAATGTCAGTAGTCAAATATTTTTTGAAATAATTGCCATGGTTCAAAAAGCTAAAAAAATCCTTACAGCATAAAATTTAGGAAGATTTTCAGTCTCAAAATGAGCCTAACCTTTTGCAGGCATTTTCCCCCTACCTGTGAGCCAAGGAAACACAATGGAACATTAGGAAATGTAGTTTCAGATTGCCAGCATAAGGTATACTGAATATTGCATCCGTAAAGTTCTTACATGTTTTCATTTTAAAACTTCAATTTAAATGCGAATTCTCCCAATTAAATAGTATCTGCATGTACTTTATTGCACTATAATTATTGCTTTCCATCTTGCCAGACCTGGCATATAATACAGCCAGGGGTCGTTTTGCTAGTCCCCTGAAAGTGCAATTGAAATCAAGGACCCGTCTTCTACTGTATTTTATGAGTGACACACATGTTTGAGAAAAGATTTGAGGACCGAGTTAAGCAAATGCTCTAAAAAATATTGTGTCATTTTACTTAACACTTCCACTGAAAAAACAAAAACCCCTCCAGAAGTCATCTTATCTAAATGTAACCCTGTAAAAGTTAGCCCTTTAACCTAGGGTAGGTATTGAGACTTTCTGCACTGTCCACGGCAGAACCTTTGTACTGCATTAGGTCATCTTTCCACCACTAAGAGAAGTGTTCAAGACTGGGGGAAAAGTGTTTCTCTCTTCCCAATGGCTGTAGCAGGAAGGAGGGTAAATAGCGTAAATGAGGAGTTTTAACACAGATATTAGGTGAGATGAATCCCACTTTATTGTCTGTTGTTCCTTTTCTGCTGTCTCCCAGAGTCAGGCCCTGTTTTTTCTGGCTAAGATGCAAGTGTAAAGCCACATTCGGTCTCTCTCAAGGATGGCAAGGGGCTCTCAGATCTATCATTCCCTGTTACATTAGAGCCATGGAAGGATACTTTTGCAAAGGAATGTTTGTGAGAAAACTCTTTCATAGATCTTATATTGTCTGGGAGGTGATTCCCTGCCCAGTCCCTTGTCTGTGTCCATCCTTTACCTAGGCAGCTGTCAATGTGAAGCATGGCTACTATCATCTCTTTTCTGACTCTGTGCCCTTCCAGAGAAAACAACAGCCATCAGAGCCAACTCTCCAGGCTGCTTTCTCCCACAGTGCTTGCAACCCACACAGGAGAGGAAGGAGTATTTTTATTCCTTTGTAGGACCTTGCATTGACACCTGAGGCTTTCTACATATTTATCCATGTATGAGACAGCCTGTTTCTTCTAGGGAATAGCTGCTCACAGTGTTCTTTATTTTGTCCACTCACACTGGCAGGAATATAAAATTTCCTGGGATAATCAGAATTAATTTTTATCATTTGTGTTTTTCTGTAGTTAGCCTTATAGCCCTTGGGTTCAGATAAAGTTTTATCACTGCGACTTAAAAAGTTGTCCTGGGTCATTTGGCTGATCTGGGTAACTACCCACATACGTGTTCCTAGCCCATAGCAAATACAAGATGCTGCACTGGAGGCTAAACCTAGTGCCCTTACTTTTTCCGGGGACCAAGTGTGCACACAAATCCAATTGCCACCAGGCTCTGTGGGGCTTGGTAACATGAACTGCATTGGGATGCTTCATTTCACAAGACTATTTTTTCACATTACACTGTACATATACATCTCTGAATAGATATTTGGCTACATATATGTGTGTGTGTAAATATACGGATACAGAAATGCTGTTTAAGTTTATGGTTGTGTGTACTTATGTATATCTAAAGAGACAGGACTCTTAAAAATATGATCTATGTATTTGCAATAGAAAGTGAAGGGCAAGGTACATTTTTGACATATCAACCTTCAGCATATTAAAATAATGATTTTCAGCCTTGAGGATTTCTTTGTCCTTTCATTGCAATTAGTCTTGACTGCTTTGCAAATGTAGTGGCCATTGCAAAGGTAGGTGACACTTCCTGAATGACTCTTTTTCTTTGAGAACTGAGTAAATCTGTTGACAATGTGCATTCCCCATCTCTCCATTGTTGAATCCATGAGCCATACTATGTAACAGCATCTCCATATATATTATTTTCCACTTTCTGCATTTCTTTTTTTTTGACTACAGTAAAACCAGAAGGCTGCTCCTGAAATTAGGTCTCTACTGCTAATTTAAAAAGCTGTGTACTCTGCACATAAAACACTTAACTCTGGACTATTGAACATGCTGTTATGACTTCCAATTGGTTAAATTGGAAGGAGCTACCTGTGCTAGATATTATCCACGCAGTAAAGGCATGCTAATTTAGTCAAAACTGATTTAAAAGCTAAGCAGATTAGGCCAGTACAACCCCCAGTGAAGATACGTTTTTGTCCATTCACTCTTCATCCATATCAGTTCATCTTACTGTGGTAAATGAGTTTATATATTGGTCTTAATTAAAGTAGAATAACTTTTGGGTGTATCTCAACACCAACTTTACTGTCTTTTTGGTCTGAACTTATGAGTTTTGACCTGAACATGAATTAGAGAGATTAACGCTATGGACCTATGGCTCAGTACATGTGCAGTCCCACATACACAACCCTTGAAATACATAAGTAGTAGATAATGTAGTTTATATCCCAATCTTTATTAAAGAATTTATGGTGTGTGAAACTGATGGGGTTGCTATGATTAAAAGGAACAGCTGGTTGGAGAAAGCAAAAAGATGATACTGTTAAGATGTATTTCTTTGCCAGGTCCTTGAGATCTATTGGTCCTGGAAATGAATAGATGCAGTACCTCCAATTTTAATAAGCTAGCAGCTGCTTGTCTTGCAAAGCCTACAGGCAGCAAGAGACAGGAGGGAATAAGGAGCTGGCTTCAAGGAAACAATTCAGAAGTGCTAATTGTTGTCTGAGCTTGTCCTGTAAGGAAGTTCCAGGGGCTAGAAGTAACATATTAATTGGAAAGACCTAAGAACAAAAAATTAAATAAAAAAATGAGCAAAACCACAGCTGCAGAATAATGACAAAAGAAGACAAAAACTGTAGTAAATTACTAGAAAAGCCTGCCCCATTGCTAGCTGGGTTGCATTTGGCTCTGTTGCGTTCATGTGCTGGAAGCATGCTGGTACAGAGTGGGCACATTAAGTGGAGGTGACAGTGAACTGTACCCAGCACATAGGTTGTCTCAGTCACGTTGAACAAAGCTGTATGGCTGTCTTGTCAAACCTGTCATTGGCATAAAGCATCACTGCATTTTTTACTGGTATTTGTTTTACTGTTTTATGGAGATGTAACACAGCCATTCTAACAAGACTGAGTACGCATAGACATGGTTGTGTATACTTGGTTAATAATGATTTTACCTGGAAATAGGCTTTTACTTTGATTTATGGCAATACTGTATTGCATTGACTTCAGAAGTGTTTCAAATTTGCAAAGTCAAGTCTCTAAGAAGCTCAAGGTTTACGATTTTTCAATCAGGAAGTTTGCAATTTTTAGTCTGAAATGAATCCTAGTTTTTTTAAAAGACACACTTCCTCTTCATTTCCACTAGAAATAACTTGGAAGTTTGTTCCTTGAAATTAACTTAATTCTAGTTTTATCCTTTGGTACTCAATTTGAATTAAATTTTCGTACCAGTTTTACTGCTTTAGAGTCAACGTCAGAGTCTGAGTGCCTTGGAATAAAGTATTTTCACCCCCAAAGTCCTTATTTCATATCAAATCTACTTTTCTGTTGCTATTTTGTTGCCTTTCTTATAATGTGTTATTTAAATAGTAAGACACACTGATTTTTATAGGATTTTCTGCATTTTATATAATTAAATGCAAGCACTTTCATTCTAATAAATGTACCTTAAAGTTTTCACAGTACCTTTAACATACACTGGGATAAAACTCCAAAATTTCTGATTAAGAAAAAATTAAGTGCTCACTAATGAAATGCCAAAAATAAGGTACTTGATCAGAGTGAAATTCATACCTGCTCAGGGAACCCATAGCTGGCATAACTATCCCAGAGGTCATGAGTAAGTGCTTCTTTGACTGTAATGGTGCCACATATGTCTACCAGGAGGTAGATCTCATGGCAGAGGGATCTCATAATCTTAGACACAAAGATCTGAAAGACTCCGTGAAACCAGAGAGTTTCTGTCACAGAGCAATCAGCATTGTGTTATCTATACCAAACCTAGGCTGGGTTTGTGTTGTCTTTTTTGGAAAGGTTTATTGTCCAAAAGAAGGCATCTTGTGAATTAAGCTACTGTTCCGAAAACTACAGTCTACACTGTTAGGGGTTAGAGAATAAAGATTAAGAATGCCTAACTCATTAAATTCTCTTTGTTTCTGTAAAGCAAATTGGTTTCGAGTACACCCTGTGGAATGAATTAAGAAGACACTAAAGTCAAACTGCAGCTCTGCTTCTTTTAGCTACATCTATTAATAAAAATAAAGTAGTATTCAAATTTGTGTTTTTATCTCACATCCTTGTTTCATGGTTTATTTTTTTTCAAAAGAAGTGTTGAACTTCAAAAAAATAGAGCTTTTCACCCTAAAAATACTCAACAACTGCAAATTGCAGTTGACCCTTGTATTTTCTCCATCCTTAGTGCCCAATCTGATTATGCATAAGAAGTGCCTACTTCTGTCAGACATCATATTCCTCAGAAAAAAATACTTGGAAGAAGTAGTCTCTATATTTTCTTATTCATATACCTATTCAGAATCTAAAAACGTTACAGAAGAAACCTTATTAATGGTGGAGCCAGGAGTAGTCTGCTGTGCTTCCTATACAGCTAGTTCCATATTCGAAACGCTGAAGACTGCAGTAGAAGTGCCTTGCACTCACCCTGTCTTTTTGGCAGTCAAATCTGTGTTTGATTTAAACTTCTTACATGTCAGTCAGGTTTCATAAAATCATAAAACAGCCTAGGTTGGAAGGGACCTTGAAAGACCATCTGGTTCAACCCTTTGTGGGAAAGGGAGTCTAGTGCAGTTAAACACCCTGTTTAACTGCACACTAGGGAGGCTTAGTATTAATACTCTGCAGAAAATCTAGCAGTAATTTTCCTAGTTTGACTGACTTTAAGGTAGCTAAGCTCAATCGCATTTAAGTATTTATCATGTAAACAAAAAGCCATGCAAAATTAAGTGTTAAAGAATTGTTTTTGTTTGGTCAGAAACAGAAATAATGAAGGGTAGTAATCATAAACCTTAAATCAAGCGACAGTTTCTCAGTGCACAGAATGCAGTGAGTTTGTTACACTGGCTTCTGGAGGAATTAATTAGGTAATGTATTTAATGTGTCTAGAGTGCTTTGAAAAATATGAAGAGCTTTATAACTGCTAGGAATTTCATTCCTTAATTTGTGTATTTATTTAATTGGTAAGAATTCCAAAGCAGATATAAAAAAACCTCAATTCTTCAAGAATTCAGATTTTGTTTCAGAACTTTTTATATAATATCTGGTCTTTTTATTTGCAGTACTTATATTTTCAATAGTTTTATGCAAATTGAAGTACCTCATTTCTATATTCCACAAAAAAGACATTGAGATGCTGGAGTGGGTCCAGAGAAGGGCAACAAAGCTGGTGAGGGGCCTGGAGCACAAGTCTCATGAGGAGAGGCTGAGGGAGCTGGGGGTGTTCAGCCTGGAGAAAAGGAGGCTGAGGGGAGACCTCGCTCTCTACAACTCCCTGAAAGGAGGGTGTAGCCAGGGGGGGTTGGTCTCTTCTCCCAAGGAACAGGCGATGGGACAAGAGGAAATGGCCTCAAGTTGCGCCAGGAACTCCCCTGCAACTAGAATGACAGAGCAGAACACCACTCGTGCTCCTGACCCCTTAACCATTCGTCCCAAGGCCCAGAAGTCTCTCTTGATTGCCCTCAGGTTTCTTGTTACCAGTTCATCACTGCCTGTCTAAAACATCGGTAGTGGATAGTAATCTGAAGGGCATAAGGGAAGGAAGCTTTTCCTTTATATCTTTAACCCAGGCCCAGGCAGGCAGCAGACTTCCCTGAGAAGTGGATCATGTCTGCATACGGGGCCTTCTGCTCCCTTCAGGATGGAGTCACCTATGACAATGACCCATCTATTTTTCGCTACTGAAGATGCTTTGATGTGGGGTGGAGTTTTACTCAACCATGGCGACACCTGCACAGACGTTGAATCATCTTCTTTGTCATGGGTTGGTTCCCCTTGCAGAGTCTCATACCTATTTTGCAAGGGTACCGGGAAAGTTGGAGGAGCTACTGGGGAGACATGCCTGCTTCCCAGGCAGGAACTTGTTTCCCACAGCCCCCTTTCCCCTAAGTTACCTTGTTTGGCCAGCAGAGAGAGAACAGGGAATTCTCTGTATCGTGTATCTCTGTATCGCCCTGCCTGCCTGGTGGGCCTGGTTCTGGGAAGGTAGGCTGTGACTCCAGCAGTCAGGAGGCCAAGGCCAGTTGGATACCATGACTCCCTGGTCAAGCTGGTATGGCTTCAGAGCCCTTCTGCATGCCCTTCCACGCGACCTGCCGTGCAAACTGCTGTGCCACTCTCTGTTTGCCTGCTCTGTTCACAGCGCTTCTGCGCTCCAGTGCCCCATCGCTCCCCTCTGTTCTGTTGCCTGCATCTTCCATCGCCTTCGTGTGCATCTGAATTATAGTCTTGCAGCACGTACAGCAGCCAGCACAACGAAACACAGATATGGACCAGAATGTGTGCTGCTGTCACGCTAATAAAAGATTTCCAATGTATTTGCTATTTTCTCTGAAGCTTTTGTGCTCAAATGAGAGTGGTAAAGAAAAGTTTGGCTTGAAGAAGCAAGAGCTGTCTATTCAAGCATCCTTGGGAATTCTGGCTGGGGGAGAGTGGGAAAGACAAGGGGAGACTTTGGAGTCAATCCCCATAAGAGATGTCTACATCGTTATTTTTTCAGAAACATGGCTGATGGGCAGGAAACGCACTCTGTGGCCCACTGTCAATTCTATGTGCACCATTTATTACCATATAGCTGCCAGCACAGCAAATGAAACTCTGATTATGCATATAAATTATAGATTTGGGCAGATTAGCATACTATTGCAGGGAAACAGGGCTGTATATAAGCATTCACCTCAAAAATGGATACTTTTTTTTTTCAATCATTTTGCATCACGTTTTGTACTTTTATCAATGTATTTATAAGCAATGTTCATTTTTTTCTGTCCTTGCTTAACAGCTTGTTGTAATGGATTGGAAAATAGCAATGATACGCATCGGACTTTGTGTAGCCAGTTGATGGACACTGAAAAAGGGTGGCCAATGCTGTCTTCATCAGATGAGGAAAATTTTGATGGAAGGCTGAGACTTATGCATATTGTGAGAGACAGGACATTATTCAACTAGTTTATTCCAGATACGGTATTAGCATATGAGAAATCTATGATGTGATCTTCAGCCCCAGTTTCAGAGCTGGCTCGGACTCTT
This sequence comes from Limosa lapponica baueri, assembly GCA_002844005.1. NCBI lineage: Eukaryota > Metazoa > Chordata > Aves > Charadriiformes > Scolopacidae > Limosa > Limosa lapponica. The sequence continues at coordinate 28,124 of KZ507660.1, forward strand.
GCCCACCATATCATATCACTATTCATATATTTGGTCCAAGCATGCCAGAGATAAGAACCCCTCCTCAGGGGCTGTCTTGATCATTGCAGACGTGCCTTGAGCGAGGCTGGGAGCCACCAGCCCTGTAAACATCTGTGCCGTAGGCAGGCTCATGGTGGAAATAAGGTCAAGACGGAAGTTGTCAACAGCATGCAAAGGCCATCATATATCTTGTTCCAGTCTTTTCCTAAAGAAAATCCTACCTTTTATTCTCCAGGTACACCTCCAGCCTGGTTTGTGGCAGAAATTAGAAGGCTCTTGCTGTCATCTTAGAGAAAGATAAGAACAGACGCAGCCAAAATATTCACCTTCTCAAATGTCAGCAACGCACTGCAATCTTTCCTCGTATTGTACAAGCGAATGTGGTTCATTCTGTGTGTCAGAACGACTGAAGAGACTCTGGAATGCCATCACTTTGCAAAGGATTTATGCCTTTTGTATGCATAAATTATCTGAATGAGTATCTTGTAAATGACAGTTTTGTTTTGTTATGTTGTGTGTTTTCCCCCATCACTAAAATAGGAGGCTCTCTATGACAGGATTTTGCTTTCTCTTCATTTTGGGAGACTTCGGCAGTGGGAGTTGTGCCTTATTCTGGATTATTTTCATATTAATCTAGAATAAAGTTTGCTCCTCGCCACTTGAGGAGCTGTTTCACAGCACTGAGGTTAACATTCACTGGAGTACTATAAGAAAAGTGAAGTCTGAAAATATAACTTTCTAGTGTTACCTTAATTCTTACCATTTTTTTCTTTTTTTTTTTTTTTTTTCTTTCAAGATCAGGTTTCTATGTATGATCTCTGGGGCTTCTACAGTGTTGGACTGTTTGCTTTTATTACTCTCTCTACAAACTAAAATGAAATTATTTTAGTCTCTGGTGTATTGTACTTGAGAAGACCTACATTCTGATGGATCTATTAACCTTCCACTGGAACGAGCTCAAAATAATTTTACAGTAAAATGTACATGTACTATATTTTAAATCCAAATTCTATCACAAAAATGTCTCGTGTTAAAAAAGCATGATGCTTTTTTAATAAATTCCCTCTTGTTGATATTTTATACCTCAAACCAAAAGGATATGTTTTAAAGGATCTAAATAAAACAAAAAGTGACCTGAAAAACCATCAGTGAGAATTTCAATAGAAGAGATTCTAAGCCTGCATAAGAGTTTCAAATTGGGTTTGTTTTCCTTATTTACAGAAAAGTCTGCCTATGTTTGTGTGTCTGCTTTCTGGTAGTAGATGGAAATGGAAAGAGAATGCGGAAAACTGCACGTGAGGTCATGAATGCTCAAACCAGGAGGAACTCTTGTTTTCTCATCTAAAGCTTCTTTATAACAGGAAACACACCTTCTTTGACATTTTCCCTGCACCCATGTCACCCTTTATTTTGTTAACTATTTGCTTCCAGTGATGAAGACTTCTCCTCTGTGTGCTTGTTGTACCTCTTAATGCACTTTAGCCTAGCAGGCCTAGCTGTGGGGATCTTTGATGTCTTTCTTCTTAAGCAAGACAGAGAGGAGAATTTCTTTCTGATCATGACACGAGCAGCTGTCTGATGCGCGACCTCAGCTCCTTTCAGCAGATGTTGAGGCATGTGTTACCAAAGGGGTCAAAACAACTACGCCTTCCTTGCCTTGCTCAGGCTGTTGGCTAGAAGAGTGTCACGAGTGAGATGGCTGAGTCCATGTGCCTGCACTCAGCTGACTGGAGTTAGCAAGCACAACACAGCTGGAGTAAAACCAACAGGCCAGTTGGCTTCATCATGTTTGGGTTTTGTTTATTTTTTAAGGCAGCTCTATGGCCAGGTGGCCTTACTGAAGCAGAATCTCTTCTTTCAAGCAAAATGTTGGACCACATACACGGGTTTGTTTCATTGACCTCCAGCTGGCTAACAGCTGGGCAGCTAGCTAGGCTTCCTGAATAATCACCAGAGAGAAAGAGGCACCTCCAGATGTGAAGCCGTTGCCCTTCTTGGTCTGTGTTAGGATGGTGTCCTCGTTCTGGTGAGGACAGGGTTAATTTTCCCCAGGATCTGGTAGGAACACAGGTGTTCCCTCCCGTGTGAGCCGTGCCCAGGCTGCAGCCGGGAGCTGCCGGGGGAGCGGGCCGGGGCGTCCCGGGTGCGGGGGGTGAGCGGTGGGGCCGCAACCCTGTTTGTGCAGCCCTCCATCGGTGTCAGTGGTGGTGTTTTTCTGTTCTCCTTGCCGTTCTGTTAAACTGCCTTGTCCCAGCCCACAAGTGTTGCCTTTTCCTTCCCCTGCTCCCGGGGCGGGTGGAGGCGCCGCCGGGGGCGCGGGCGCCGGGTGCCCCCTCGCCGTGTGCGGACACCCCGCGGGGGAGCGGACACCGGAGGTGCCGGGGCCGCGGAAGGAGCTTGGGAAGATGAATTATACCAGATGCTTAACTTACAGATGCCCAGCTGCAGGTGAGGTGACTCCTTCCCATGTCAGCAAGCCTTTTGCCTCCCGGTACACTTACTTGCACAAGCCATTTTCCAGCTCAGCGATTAGATTTAAAAATGGGCTTTTTTGTCTGAAATGACCCCAGTGGGAACTATGCATCACCCTTATCTCTCATTTAGCCTGTCTTGGCTACCACTGGGAATTTTCAAGCTGATCCCAATACGTGAAGCCACAAAGCTTTCAGCACCCAGAATTCAGAGGCTGTGACTCCTCTGGCGTGCTCTGGGCTGATCTGGTGGGACCACAGAGATACGTCACCGTAATTGACATGAGCACTGCGTCGTGTGGTTGAAAAGGCACAACTGCACAGGCTTGGGATCATGTTATCAACCTGTATCACCTGTCTTAAAAGCTCTTCAGAGCCAGAAGTTCACCTCTGGCTCCCTTAGTTATTTGTATGTATAATATTTGTAAAACCTGAACAATGACAATAAAATTAATTCACTTGTAAAATAAACCTTTACTGACAGGCAGCTGACCTTAACTGATCCATTGCTTTATTTTGTAAAATATTTAAATAGAGACCTCATAGTCATTGATTAATTATTTTTATCACCTGCCTCATTTTCCACTGCCGACTGGACATTTCTTTACATAATGCGCTTTTTATTGAAAAGTGATGATCTGTTGCATTGGAATGGGTCACGTTTTTTGAAAAAGTCCTTATTTTTAGAAAGATTGGAAAGCATTTAGAGATTGATTAAAAATCCTCTTTGACATTTTCAGAATGAAAACATTTTTTTTTTTATTCCTACTGATTTTCCTCCTCTGATACTCAGTCATTTGAAAAAAAAATTTAAAAAGGTCAAAACCAAAATGTAGTGTTTTAAAACACTTTTATGTTCAAGTTTATGAAAAGAACTTTACAGTTCTTCCATTTCATCCTGAAAAATGTTTCTCATTTGGAAAAATCCTTTTTTCACTAGGTTTGTTAAACTTCACTATTCACTTTATCCAAATCTATCATATCTGCATTCTTTTCAAAAAGAGAAAATGGCTTGAAATTGTCTGGTAGTAAAGCTATTTCATAACAAAATATCATAAATTTGCCTTGTTTCCCTTAACTACATAATTTCTACACATGCTGCCATGAAAAATTAAAACAAACTTCTGTGTTGAGATACTTTCTCATGCAGACTGCAAGATATCTATGGTTCCCTGGCTTAGCTCAGCCTCCTCTCTGTTATGGTCATTTTTCATTAGGAAACTCTTCACTTCCAGTAACTAACTAAAGCTGATGTGCTCTAATTGTTTAGTTAACTAGAATTTATTGCATTCCAGTGGCAATACTCTACTCTGGGTTATTGGTTTGGCTGTCACAGGAATAGCAGGTCATACAAATGTTCTGATCATTACACAGTGTACCAGCCCAGCTCTGCTTTTTGCATTACAGTAGGTTTGCAAGGCTGAGTACCAAATGAAACAATAGAGCACCAAGGGAAAATCAAATCAAGTGGTTTTACATTTACAGTGACAGGAAGAAAGGATTACTCTTGTTCTATTCATACTGCAATTCTCTCATGAGGATCACAAATTACCATAATAATGAAGCTTTGTTATGGCTTTAAATACCTCTAATTTATTACACATTTTTGGCATATTATTGACAATCATTAGCTTGGATGATATTACTGGCCATCCTTGTAGTTTTGTGAAATAAGAAACTACTTAAAAATCATAACAGTTAAAGGATCATGGAGTTTCCCATGGCTTTATGTAACAAACATACAAAAGAAACAAAAAAGAGCTTTTCCTAAAGCTTCTAAAAGGGAATAGGTGTCCTTCAGGACAGGTCACACCTGAGCTTCTGCTGAGAAAAAGGGAAGATGGATCAGCCTTAAAGGTTTGAGTATGCTCAGTGCAGATTAGACAGGGGCTATGCCATCTAAGTGGATGTTGAACCAAATGCACATAACATGGAGAATTTCTGTGTCAAGGCGGAGCTGCACCTGCACTCCCTCTTCTGGGGACCACTGTTCACTTGGAAGCTATGGAGTTCGCAGTAGCAAGAAAGAATGAAAACCACGTTACAGTCACTGACTGAGGGCAGGCAACCATTGCATCTCTTGTGCTTCGGGGACCGTGAAGTCAAGGGCTGCGTAAGGCTGCCTGCCCTTCACCTGCCTTGGTGGTTCACAAGGGCAGGCAGGTTTATGAAGCCCTTGCTCTTCATGTAATTGGAGCTCTCCTGGGCTGTGGACTGGATGAGAAAGGGCATCTCAGCAGCAGACTTTGTGCACGTTGACACCCCACAGACTGTGATGCACTGGGTGATCTTATCTGCCTTTCCCATTAATAAAGGAGGGCAGTTTGGCCACCACCCCGGTGGACTTGCCAGCCCCAGACTAGTTAACCACTGAACAACAGGAAATGTGAGTAGTGAGTTTCCATAGGGTAACTGTCACTATCTTCAACACAGGTTGAGACTCCCAGAATTTTGTTCAGCAAAGTACAGTTCTACGACAGAGGACCTCTGCCATACTCCCATATTTGTCCCTCAGGGTCCATATTGCAACCAGTACTGTTTAACATCTTCATCAGTGAAATAGGCAGTGGCATTGAGTGCACGCACCCTCAGCAACTTTGCAGATGACACCAAGCTGAGTGGTGTGGTTGACACACCTGAGGGACAGGATGCCGTTCAGAGGGACCTGGGCAAGCTTGAGTAGTGGGCCTGTATGAACCTCATAAGGTCCAACAAGGTCAAGTGCAAGGTCTGCACCTGAGTCGGGGCAATCACTAGTATCGGTACAGACTGGGGGATGAATGGATTGAGAGCAACCAGCGGAGAAGGACTGGTGGATGAAAACCTGGACATGAGATGGCAATGTGTGCTCATGTTCCAAGCATGTTCCAGTGTCCAAACTATTCTATGATTCTGTATGTTTTGTGCCCCTAGCTGGTTGTCCCGTGTTCTAAAGGTGTCCCTACTTCTTTGGCTTGCTGCAAGGTCAAATAAGGCTCACTATTGAATGTGCGGCCTGTACAGGCAGTAATGGCAGCAGCTGCAATGTGCTGACATCATCTGTGTGAGTTAAATTGTCAGCATGGTATTTGAAGAGTGGCCTGCTAAAGGACCTGTAACCCCGAAAGAAGATTCTTGTGGGATAGCTTTCCATGGAGTAGCTTTCAGCCACATATATAGGGGCAAGCTTCATCAGAGGGACTGGACTAGATCCAATATGAAGTAAGACAATGAAATGCCTACAGCATGGATGTTGGGTCCCTGGTGCCAACTGCATCCACCCAATGGTCTGCTCCTATTAGGCCTCCTTTCCTGCAAGTGTGGACATGGCCTTATTTTACAGGACCGTTTTTATGTGTGCTGTAATTAGAAAGTTGCATAATCGGGACAAAACGGTTCTGATCACTTCTTGAAGCACAGGACTAAGATGCTAGCAGTTCCCTTTCTTGAGACTGAGGAGACAAAAGTAAATGGAAAATAACATTATTAAGGGGAATTCTTATTTCACTGCTGCGAGTATCTTGCTGTTTTGCAAGAGTGAGTCATCTGGGGAGTTCACGATGGGCAGAGGTAGAAACAAGACAGAAACTAAGATGACAAACTACACGCTGTGACACTCTGAAATAGCACCCGAATGGCTCCCTGAAGCAACTGATGGGCCTCTTGCTATAGTGACCTCCCTCAGCCCCCGATGCACAAGTGGCAAGCTGGCAGGAAGGGGAATAGCTGTACTCATCAATGCAGTAAAAGATTCATATTAGGAGATAGGATGCATCTATTGCATCTATGCAGAAAGGCATAGTTTAGAAGCACTGAGCAGTTTTAAGCAGCTGCAATTATATTATCTCTGCTTATTATTGCTGTTACAAGTAAAACAGCTGAGCAGTAATAAAGTACAGTGAGCTGGACTCATGTCATACCCTTCATGAGTGAACACCATAGAGAAAACCCATTTTTATTGTCCTTCACAGAGGCTGGAAAGAATAATGTCCCCATATTGAGTGGGAATAATGAATATAGGAGTCAGATCACCATGGAGCAGGAACTGTGCTTCTGTCTCCTCATGGCTGGTGGAACCACCATGGGGATGTATGTTACAGGCCTTCAGAGAACGTATGTCTCACAAAGATCTTACTTCTTGCTGGAGGATAAGACCTTGCTGCATGTCTTGGCTGTTTTCAGGTTTTGGAAGCAAAGACAACCTGGGCCTTATGTTTTCTGAGTTGTTTTTTTTTTTGATGAAATTCGGCCTCATTGAGGTAACTGTTGACTTCACAGAAAACAGGGCTTCATCCTGTCTTTGAAAGAATTTCTCTCCTGTTCTGAATATCACCCTTCTGACCTCAGTTCCACCATTGAATTCAGTCACTAAAAAGATTCAAACCCAGATCCTTTTCTGCACTGAAACCTGCCAAAAAGCACATCCTTCTAAATCAAAGCTGTTCTTCAGAGACGCAATCTAATAAAAAATTAGAAAAAAAAAAAAATCAATAAAAATACTTATGCCTGAGGTGTCAATTTTTTTATCTTTGTCAGCCATATCTCCAAAATATTTTTTTTTCACAGACTGGTTTTGACTTTGCTAACTACTTAAATTGTATATGGTATCATTAAGCCTATATTCATTGTGTACACTACAGGCTACTGTATTTTCTTTAGGATACTAAAGTACTAACATTGTACACATGGCTGTTCCTTCTACCTATGTGGCAATATATAATATGTGCACTGATATTCTGGCTTGAAAAAGATCAATTATAATGACTCTTACTATCCCTAATCAGTAGCCACATATATAATTTGTCCTTGAGTCCTGGATAAATAATGGCTGATTTCATGTTGTTGTAATTTTCAGCTCAAAAACTCTGCCATACACGTAACAGGCATGCCAGCTCTGGCAATTTTGATTAGCCTACCAGGTGTTTGATTTCACACAGCATTTCTGGAAACTGTTCAGCAGCAAAAAGTAAATAACCTAACAGAATACCAAAACACAGAATGAAGCACTCATCTTCCCTCCTTGAGGGATCTCCTTGAGGACCAAACTTGGAATGGTTGTGAAGACCTGCATCTCCCATGGACTTGGCTAGGAGTTGCAGGAGCAAAGCACCATTCAGGATCAGCAAGCCTGGCCCATTTGCTTTTATCATCTGCTGCTCTTCTGCTGATGTGGAGAATTTCTCTCTTCTCAGCACCTTTGTCAATGACAATAGAGCAAGATCTCAGATGTGTCTTGGGAGCACACTCATCCTGCTTGCTTTCTTGACCTTTTCCATTGGCATTAGGTATGCCATGGACAGCAGTAACCTGTATCACTACGTCCTTTTTTACACAAATTCAGAGGCAACACTACTCTGCAGAGACATCATGGCAGCATGAAGTAGGCGACTGATACATACTGGTTGCACAGGCAGTGTCAAGTGCAGACAATGTATTTCATAAATGAAATATATGTTTAATGGCTGTAAAGCAGTTTCTGAAGATACTTAAAAGCCTGCTCTCTGAAAATGTTAGTGTAATCCTAAGGGTGCTTGAAATAATTTTATAAAAATAGCAACAAGGTTATTCATAAATTGATTTGTAGAGTATTAGTAGTACTTTGTCACACTATTAGAAGACAATGAGCTTCATGACACAGATACAAACCTTGCTGATCTCTCTGAGAATTTAGCCAGTATTACATCATGTTTACAGGTCAGTTATTTAGACCCAGAACCTTTCAGTATTCCTCACATAAACCCTTATGTTGGAACAATGGGACTCTGCAGTATGTTTATAATTCCCTTATCACAGTCACAAATCACAAACTTGGCCAAGGCCAATTGTATGATATTAAACAAGGCTAAGTGGTGGATCCTGCACTTGGGTCACAAAAACCCCAGGCAACACTACAGGCTTGGGGAAGAGTGGCTGGAAAGCTGCCCAGCAGAAAAGGACATGGCAGTGTTGGTCAACAGCCAGCGGAATATGAGCCAGCAGTTTGCCCAGGTGGCCAAGAAGGCCAATAGCATCCTGGCCTGTATCAGAAATTGTGTGGCCAGCTGTCAAGGTTTTAGGCTCGGCTGGCCACTAAATGAATTATCAACCCCTTTCTATCCCCCAGAATGGGAATGGAGAGGGGTTGATAGAAAACATCCTTCCCCAGGAGGGGAAGGGAGAGAGAGAGACTTAAGGGTTGAAAAAATACCTATAACAGATTTAATGAAATATTAAATAATAAAATGCAATAATATTAATAAGAAAATAATGAAATACATACAAATATATATTTGTTGGTCTCTTCACCCAAGTAACAGGCGATAGAACAAGAGGAAATGGCCTCAAGTTGCACCAGGGAAGGTTTAGATTGGATATTAGGAAAAATATTTACACAAAAGGGGTTATTAAGCATTGGAATGGGCTGCCCCAGGAAGTGGTTGAGGCACCATCCCTGGCACTATTTAAAAGACGGGTTGACATAGTGCTTAAACATATGGTTTAGTGATGGTTTTTGTCAGTGTTACGTTGATGGTTGGACTAGATGATCTAAAAGGTCCCTTCCAACCTAGGCAATTCAATGATTCTATATACAAAACCAATATCGAGCTCCCAGGATGAAGGTCATGTTGCCAGCAGACACTGGAAAAATCCCAGACTGGACTTAGCAGCAGACGGGAACTGGATTCAGAAACACATGGATCAGAGTTAAAGGCAGAAGAACAGACAGAGTCCTCCTCCATTGAAGAAGAGAGCTTGACCCTTTTGATCTCTCAGCTTTATACTGAGCACGATGCAGATGGGATGGAGTACTTTGTTGGTCAGTTTTGGGTCACCTATCCTGTCTGCTTCTTCCCCTGGGTGCGACTTCTTTACACTCTTTTGGTTCTGGCTCTCCAGTGTAACACATAAAGTTAGCTGACCTCGGTTGTTATAGGAATAAGTATAAACTAGAGCCTCTCTGCATACCATTCCTTACTATTAACTACAAACATCAGACATTATCAGCTAGAATCAGACACTGTCTGAAAAACATACTGAGAGCAGTTAGAGGAGAGTTAACTGAAAAGTAAAATTACTGAAAAGAAAATTGGTTCTGTTCTCTCTCAAACCAGGACATCAGCAGAACTAGGGAAGAGATTGTCCTGCTGTAGTCAGCAGTGGTGACGCCGCATCTTGAATACTGTGTTTAGTTTTCCACTCCTAACTACAAGAAAGACATTGAGGTCTTGGAGCATGTCCAGAGAAGGTCAATGAAGTTGGTGAAGGGGCTAAAAAACAAGTCTTATGAAGAGTGGCTGAGGGAACGGGGGTTGTTTAGCCTGGAGAAGAGGAGGCTGAGGGGAGACCTTATTGCTCTCTACAACTCCCTGAAAGGAGGTTGTAGCAAGGTGGGTGTCAGTCTCTTCTCCCAAGTAACAAGTGGTAGGACAAGAGGAAATGGCCTCAAGTTCTGCCAGGGGAGGTTTAGATTGGATATTAGGAAAAATTTCTTCACCAAAAGGGTTATCAAGCATTGGAACAGGCTTCCCAGGGAAGTGATTGTGTCACCATCCCTGGAGGCATTTAAAAGATGTATAGGTGTGGTGCTTAGGGACATGGTTTAGTGGTGGACTTGGCAGTGCTAGGTTAACAGATGGATTTGATGATCTTAAAGGTCTTTTCCAACTTAAATGATTCTAGGATTATATGATTCTATAACCAATGGCAGCATGGCCATGTCCAAATCTTAAGATAGGTGCTTGCTGCCTTGGAGAAACTGTGCCCTACTGATTCACACATTCCCTCAATCTCAATGACTTTGCTGTCATGATGATACATGGAGACATGACGTGATACGTGGAGGACATGACATGTAAAGTTATGCAAAAACAAACAACAAGAACACTGGGAGGCAATAATTACTGAAGTATCTCTATGATTGACTTTCTCCCTTCTTCTTTCTCTTAGGCATGCACTACTTTGTTTTGCTGTGCCTCTACTCACTTCCTGTCCCTGCTCCTGTCAGCAGGGAACTGTCACTTACCACGGAATCACAGAATAGTTTGGGTTGGAAGGGACCTTTAAAGGTCATCTAGTCCGACCTCCCCTGCAATGAGCAGGGACCTCTCAGGTTGCTCAGAGCCCCCTCCAACCTGACCTTGAATGTTTCCAGGGATGGGGCATCTACAACCTCTCTGGGTAACCTGTTCCAGCGTTTCACCACCGTCATTGTAAAAAATTTCTTCCTTGTATGTAGTCTGAATCAGCTCTCTTTTAGTTTAAATCTGCTATGACTTATCCTATCACTACAGGCCCTATTAAAAAGTCTGTCCCCATCTTTCTTAAAAGCCCCCTTTAAGTATTGAAAGGCTGCAATAAGGTCTCCCTGGAGCCATCTCTTCCTCAGGCTAAACAAGCCCAACTCTCTCAGCCTTTTGTCATCGGAGAGGTGTTCCATCCCTCTTGCATGGCCTCTCATCTCCATCATGATAGAGCTGGACATTCATGAGGGGATAAGACAGGCACCTGCTCTCAGCCATAACCCTACAAAGCCTTACAGATGCAAAGCTTAAATATATAACAGAACTTGGTAATACCGTAAGAGTGTTTGCAGAGTTGGGTACCATGGCATCTCTGACCAGGAAAATTCAAATGATGCTGCTCAGCCATGGTTCTCCATACTCTCTTAGCTCATTTCAACTATCACTGCAAACTACAGAACTAAAAAATCACAGATTAAAAATCAAAAGTGGGTCAGGGAACAGAGGAATGAATCCTGATTCCTGCAGGCTTCTAGACATTTCATCTCTGTGTCCTAAACAACTTCCTTCACTACAACTACCACGCCTTTCTCCTGTAGTGGTACAGTTCCTCATCAGTAAGAGACAGTGCTGATGGGTTCTCTGCCAGCTTACTGCTGTTGCCAAAAAGTGGTTTCCCCTCCATGGCGTTATTTACACAATCTCTCTCCTCTGCTTGATCATGAAACTTGTTCAGGACTTGATTACATTTAAAACTGTGATTTCCTTCTTCAAATTTGGTCAGAAATGATAAATTAAAAACTATTATGTCCATATGAAGCCAGACTAATAAACAACTGCAGTGTCTACCTCTAATTCAGAAAAGAAGCAGGAAGTCTGTTGTAATTCAGGAACAGTTCCATGGAGCTGCATAGAAATAAAGGCTAGTTCTCATAATACTTCTTCAATATGTTCCAAGGTATCTCTTGCAATTCAATGAAGACTCTTACTGTAACAAGTTACAGAAAACTCTGTATTTTCTTGTGCCTTCAGGCTTTAAGCACAGTAAGTATCTAATCTACACAGATTTTTTCAAAAAACTATATTAACATTGGAGTCAAAGCTTGATTAATCATGGATAACTTAAAAATAGGTAAAAAGAAAAAGGAAGGCCTCAGGAGCCTGTATGAGTCTCATACAATGCAGTTTGTGTTGCATGATATGTTTCTACATTTAATGCAATGTATCTGATTATGCATGTCTGAATGCCAGCCCTTGTGACCCCTAACTTCTCAAATACTGGCTCTTAAGCATAGGTCTCAATATTTATTCTGGAACAATCCTCTAAAAGGCATTTGGATTCTCAGTTCAGGGCATTAAAGTTACTTGCAATCAGATACTGGTAAAGTCACTGCTGTGATAATATGAATTGGTCAGTATGGTGTCTGTGTGTCTTGATATACATACAGGAATTACTGCGGGAAATGCTGAGGTCTTTCTCCTGGGGTCAGGCAACCACAAATGGCCTCCTGGCCTTCAGAGCAAGAAAGGTGCAGGCTATAAACAACCCATCATTGTAAAAAGCAAGAGGATGGTGCAGCATTTTTGGGCAGTGTGCCCAGGGAAGTCAGAGAAAGGTTTGACGTGTTGAATGTGCAGCTGATGCATGCAATCCAGGCTATGGCATCTTACAGCAGAAAAGGTAGTGTCTGTCACTTCACCGAAATACCAGCCATATGTCAGAAAACTCTCCACTGGTATTTCACAATATACAGCAATCTGTATAAATTGGATTTACAATGTGCCCTGGCTATTTGATAGATAGATCACCCGTGGAGAGCTCAGGAGAAGCTGTCCTTGCCTTACACATTCAGCTAAGGGATATTTTATTTCTGATGCTGGTCTTAGCCCACTGCTGTATTCTGCACCTGGCAAAGAAGCCCACTGCATGGTGGAAAGGCAACAAGTTATATGTGGTAGTAACGTTCAAAGAATTAAAGGTGATTAACGCCTGCTTGTTAGGGAAGGAGACATGTAAATTTGCCTTCCAGCACAATTGCAAGCAGTGCCTCTTATAGCAGGAAAGAGATGCTGTGCTCTAGCTTCTCTTGGGACGGTGACTTTTATCATTACTGTCATCAAAGTCATATCCAAATAATTTCACTGCCTGTTCATCTGTCATCATGCATTGGCAGCAAGATATATCATCTCAGTGTTTACTGTTTTCTCTGCTACTACTTTTTTTGTGACTTACTGTAGTCCTACATAGAGAGCAGCTCCAAAAATTACATACTCAAAAAAAATGGAGGAAATAAATCCAGCAAGAAGGAGAAAAACTTGTCTGGTTGAAATCTTTCTTGGCTCTTTGTCCAGCATGACTAATTATATTTTCTAGCTTCCTTTATTCAGTTCTTTCAGTTTTGACAATACTGCCTTGACAACTCCTTAAATTATTATTAAACTCCATGAGCAATGTTACAGGATATAACAACTTTTCAGTTAACTTTTTTTGGTTATTTTTTTACTTTTCCCAATGTGTTTATTGAAGACGTACTTTGTGCTACAAAATTCCTAGAGTACCTGTTCCTTTAAATTAAGTCTCCTACTACGTAGCACCCGTCTTAGAACTTTGTCTATGTTGTGGTTTGACTGGCCACTGAAATGAGTGCTCTCTAACCTCTCTCCCTTCAGGGAGAAGAGGAAGAGAGATAAAGAGACTTAGGAGTTTAAAATAAAACTAAACTACTTTAATGAAATATTAATAAAAAATTTTTAAAAAAGTAAAAGATAATAATACCAAAAAAAAAAAAAAGAAATATATGCAATATATACAAAACCATTATCAAGCTCCCAGGATGACGATCACATCACCAGCAGGCACTGGGAAAGTCCCAGACTGGACTCAGCGATGGATGGGAACTGGATTCCAGATCTGGATTCAGGAACACACGGATTGGGATCAAAAGCAGACAAACAGACAGAGTCGTCCTCAGACATGGGCCATTGAAGAAAGAGAGCTGACCCTTTGATCCCTCATCTTTTATACTGAGCACGATGCAGATGGGATGGAGTACTTTGTTGGTCAGTTTTGTGCCACCTGTCCTGTCCACTGCTCCTCATAGGTGCCATCTCTCTACACTTTTCTGACACTTCAGTGGGGCAAATAACAATGTTAGCTAACCTTGGTTGTTATAGGAATAAGTATAAGCAAGAGTCTCTCTGCATACCATTCCTTGGCATAAATTATAAACAATCAGGTCTTATCACTCTGGGAGTGAACAGTGTCTGAACAATATGCTGTTAATTTCAGAGAGTTCAGTTAGTTAGAAGAGGCTTAACTGAAAAGTAAAATTACTGAACAGAAAATTGGTTCTGTTTTATCTCAAACCAGGACAGTCTACATCTAACCCAGGCTAGTTATTTCTGTTTCTCATTTCTGCTGTTTTGTCTTCTCTGCAGTAACCTTTATTTCTTAGTTTTAGTCCATTTTAGGTCATAGATGAAGTGACAGAGCAGTTTCACTTAAAAATAGTCAGAGACAATAATGTCTAACGCTGTTCTCTGTGATTTAATGAATAAATCATCACCAAAAAAATGGTAACTTAAGCAAAAGACGTTTGATACGAGGTTTCAATTATAAATATGTGGTGTGTTTGTATTGAAAAGCTCTGTATAAAACTTGGGAGGACTGGGGGGAAGAGGAGGAGGAGAGAAGCAGGATGGGAAATGGCTTTTAACTGCCATTACAGGGAAATTAATACTTCCTTTTAGATTACTTTTCCCTATTTTTGTCATACTTTCATGCTTTTTTGCTTTAACTTATTTATAGTTGCTTAGACTAATGCAAGAGGAAGCACAAACAGCGTCAAATCCAAATAGTGTTTTAAAGTTTGCTCGGTGTTGATGGAAATAACTACACAAAGTGCAAGTTGTTTCACACAGGCCTTTAATTCTGAATGAAAACAAACAAACAAACAAACAAAAAAACCCCAAACAAACAACACCCCCTAAATAATCTAGTCTCTTCACCTTGCCACTCAGCTGTGGTTCAGACCTTATCTTCTGAACTCCTATAACGAAACCATGATTTCAGTTACATTAATGGGAAAGTTCTAGAAACTCATCGAAAGATAGGATTTGCCCATGGAATGGTTTCATTGCAGCTGATCTAAATGCCTGCTTCAACATCCGTTAACCAGTGATGGTTTGTCATTTCTTCAGATGTTGTAATGCCTGAAGACACCATTCTTCATCATCAAGTCTGATCTCCATAGCCAAAACTCCATAATTTCTTTCTGCAATCCTTTAAATTTTTGTAAACAGTTTTTAGGCTGGTTTTACTAGCTTTAGTGAATACAGCACTTTGTGGCTTGTTGCAACCATTAACCAGTCATCATTAACAAGCAGTCACCCAAATGGAAAGAAAAGCTCTAAACAGAGACACACGTTTAGTTCACTGAAATGGTGCTGGATGAAAAGGCTGATATTTACACAGTGTTTTGCTGTTTTCAACTTGTTACCAGTGTCTTTGACCCAAGTAGTTAATGACAGCATACCCAGAAGTGATAAGCTTCTGGCAGCTTTACAACTGCTGGTTATTTGCATTCCAGCATCAATCATGATTTTGTTAACAGAAGACTTCTTCCAAAGGCTTTGCCAAATAGCTTGCTTTGAATGGTTATACCTTATAAGCAGCTTCATTTAAATGAAAGTGGGTAGAATAAGTTAAGTGAAAAATCAAAGAAACTGAATTGTTCAAGTAGATGTATAAAAACAACGTGTCAGAAAATCAAACTGTGCCTTCTCCCCTTTGCTTTCATATTGATTTCAAGGAAAAGCAGCAGCAGTTTGTTTTCCTGGGTTTCTTGCTCATAAATTCTCGATTTTCCTTAATGTTTAAAACTTGCTCCACTGCAAACAGTGTTGTTTTATGTATGAAAATTCAAACCCATGGAGATAAATGGGTAGTTCCTCCCAACAATTCAATTTTATTTGAGAATCCAAATTTTCTGTGCTAATATATGCAAAGTCTTTCTGCCAATCACTTCCTCTGATGGACAGAAGAGCACATACTCTTTATCTGTAATGTCTACATCAAAGAAAACATTTACATGACATGGCATAAAACTGAAATGACTCACCAGTAAATGTCCTAGTGTTGTGTCAGTCTGCAATCAGTAGTTGCCCTGATCCTGAAATGGGAGAGATGAGAGCTTGTTTATGTCCTTGCTGGTAGGAAGAAGGAGAGTATCTGAAGGACTCACATGGAAAGGAACAAATGTCCAATCAACCTTAGTTCTCTAAAGAACTGCACACAGAAATATACACAAAGTTAAGTCCCTTTCTCTTCTGTATATTTGCTTCATTTCTGAATGCTTTGTTTGCCCATTTACAATGCTGTCAGACAGCTTTAATTAAGACATTAAACTGGAAGTTGTTCTAATTATTGGTTTCTACTTACTGGATTTTTTCCCTCGTTCCATCTTTTCTTGTATTTGATTGTTTCCTGCAATGTAGTCTAACACTACATCCCTGCTATGAAAGCAGTGTTGGCTTGCTAAGTAAATTTTCCATTATTCTGTATGGGTGGATGTCCTACAGGCTCAATCTTTCTTCAGCAATCATATTGACTGTTTTGTCATCAGGATAGTAATTGTTATGGGAGCGGGTTCTCCCTCACACAAATAGGACTTTAGGATGCTTCTTAGTACCCTTCTTCACAAAGGCCTCCAAACATTTATAATTTTCTGCAATCACCACTAATCTTACTGTAATCACTACTGCTCTTATTCCTCTGCAGCTACAGATAACAAGTATGAAGAACAAGCATAAAAAATTCTTCTCCTCGACATCACGAAGGAGAGCAGAAAATAGTGCAAATAACATTAATAATCTCTGGCATAGCTGTACAGCAACAAATTGGGAAACTGAAAGCAGTTCTTAACAGGACAACCATCTCCCAGCCCATCCTCTGGTTGAAGGGCATTTAGCTAACCATTACATGGTATTTGCTTCCTGTGTATATCCACACCACAGGCCCAAATGGATCATTGTGCCTACCTGGTTAACTCCAGAAGTGAAGATACCACAGGGTAGGCTTTAATGCAAGTTGCATGAGTCTCCTATGGACTCCTCCATCTATCCTCAGCTGCTGAACTTCTGCTGCCATGTCTAGTCCAAGCTAGTTAGATAAAGTTGCTTTAACCTGCTTAGAATCTAGCACTTGAGCATCACACTACCTCTCTGGCATGCAGGGTTATTTCTTATCAGGCAAACAGTTACAGGATAAAGAAAGCACACCTTTGGCTTAGGTCTTATAATCAGGCACAACTTGCTTCCTTAAAGATTCATGGTCACAGAATCACAGAAGAGTTGAGGTTGGAATGAACCTCAAGATCATCTGGCCCGATGCCCCTACTCAAGCAGGGTCAGCTAGAGCCAGCTATCCAGGACCATGTCCAGACAGCTTTTGAATATCTCAAAGGATGGAGACTCCACAACTTCCCTGGACAACCTGTGCCAGCACTCGGTCACCCTCACAGTGAAGAAGTGTTTCCTGATGTTCAGGACAAACTCCTGAGTTTCAGCTTGTGCCCATTGCCTCAGATCCTGTCACTAGGCACCACTGAAAAGAGACTGGGACATCAGTGAAGTTTGTGAAAGGCCATTATTTGGTTGTTCACAAGTAAAATTGTATGTCCAGCTTTAGATTGAGCAGTTTCCTCTTTCTGTAAATGTCTTGTAAGTGATGCTAACATGCACTTAATGCAAACAACTATAAGAAAGACTTTAAAAAACAGGATCATCTGCATTGAATCACAAGCCTGATATTCAAAATTACTGTGTTCAGCAATTCCTCTCCCAGCAATCCTCATGTTTATCCACTGAACAAGCACTTTGGCATTAGTAATTTACGCCACGCACGCACTAACAGACACTTGAAGTGCCTGTATAGATTTACTCCAACCATGATTGCTTGAAATCTGGAGCAATGTGCATTTATGTCACATTTTTCACTTGAAACATTTTTTCCCTTATCACCCAGGAAACATTGCACATTTTTGATAAAAGGCTGTGCTATAACTGAGGCCTTTTTTAGAATTGATCTCTTGAGGTTTGCGAGTCATAATGAGATTTTGAACAAATAGTTCAAGTTTAACCCATGATAATTCAGCATGGTCTCTGTCATGGTCTTGTGATGGGTTTAATATAACAGACCTTATAGCCATTTGTCCTGGTTCTGGTGGGGATAGGGTAAATTTTCCCATGGAGCTGACGCTAGACACAGGTATTGCATACCATGTGCCCAGTCTATAGCCGGGACCTGGGCAGGGGAGGGAGCAGGAAGTCGATGCTTGGAACGGGCTGGGTATTTTTGTGTCTGGTAGGTGAGCAATGGTACAGTAATTGTGTTTGGTACATTCCTCTATCACTATTATTGTTGTTGTTTTCCTGTTCCCTTTGCTGTTCTGTTGAACTGCCTTTATCTCAGCCCACGAGTTTTGCCTGTTTCTTCTGATTCTCCCCCACGGCTGTTGGGGGTTGAGAGAATGGCTGCATGGTTCTTTGTTGCCAGCTGAGGCTAAACCATGACACCAGTCTATAAAATACTTATCCTAGTCCTGAATGTAGATGTTACTCCTTTATCACTGGTGGTCAAGTAGTGTCTTAATGTAATCTCAAGAAAACATTTCATTTCTATTTTTTTAGTTGGTCTTGCTTCAAAACAAGGCTACAGAACCGGTCCTGAGTAAGCATTTATGCCTTTAGAGACCTCTCTCATTACGGCCAGATGATCGTGCTTACATCCTTGCACAGTGCTAATTTCCCCCATTCAGATTGCAGGCTTTGTAAAAAATTTAAATTACAAACAAAACAAAGGGTTCATGAAAAGTGTATTAGCTGCATGAGCTAGAAATACAGAAACTGAATATGTGATTTATGCAAATTATGGAATTTGCAAGTGCTTTCCAAATTAAGCCACTAATCTGTAATGTAAACATGGTAAAAACATTCTTTGAGTGTAGCATGAAAAACAATGTATAGCTACCGCATAAAAGGCTTTATTTCTGGTTCTGCCTTCTAAAAACAGGAAATAGAGTTGATAAGGCTGTGTTGTAGTAAAATTGATATTAACTAGAAAAATGATATGTAACATGTAATTGAAGCAACCAAGGGAACACGCTGCTGCTGCTAAAAGTCCTCTATACAGCCCCAATTCCATTTGATTATTTATAGAGATATAGTACCTAGACATGATTTATCTAAGATTAGACTAAGGAACTAAATACTAAACAACATAGCTTTGTTGATAAGCAGGATAGTCCTGTCAAGAGAGTGATGAACTGTAGGCCTGCTCAGCAAACTGAGAGAGCCACATGGAACTTCCAAGATTAGAGGAGAAGTAGGTAAAAGGTTATTCCGGCAGGGGGAGATCATCACCACCGACTTATTGGCCACCTACCCAAATGATACCACCTACTCAGAAGAGAACAATGGAAGAAGAAGACAGAGTGCACACTAATTTACATAGGAAGTGAAGAAATCTCGACCAAACATTAAAGAGAGTAACAATGAATATGTATTAATTGTTAGAATATGTAATAATCAGTGTATAAAAAGGGAAATTTTTGAAATTAAGGTGTGCTCCCATCTTGGGACATGCACCCCCTTTTTGTGCATTAATGGAATAAATTTGGAAATACCTTTGCTCTGTGTGGTCTTGTCTTGCACACCAGGTAAAGAACCCAGATTTGGGATAACAGCTGGAGAACCCTCAGCAAGGAATCCAACAGCTGACATTCATTTTGGTTTGTGGCTTGTGATTTCTTCTGTTCTGGTGTGGAACTATCAATCTTTGCATGAAAACCAAGAATTTGCATGCTAAATTTTACTCCATTTTGTTAATTTGGTAAACACCAAATTATTTTCAAGGTTCTTTTTAAGATAATTTTAAGCAAATCTCCATGTAACCACTGAAGGATCTCTGCTCTAGAAGTTGTGATCTTCTATTTGCTGAGACGCAGACTTGCTGCTGAGCCTCTGCCCACACAGAATTGGGCACTGCACACAAAAATGCCATCTTCTTGGACTTCACGCTGTGAAGACAAGATCCTCTAGAGCTCCAAATAATGGACAATATGTAGTTATTGTGTCCCATTAGAACCTCAGCTGGCCAGGATCCTAACAAGATGGTGAAACCTCTCTTGTTAATCCTTGAACATATATGTGTTTACTCATTCATGACCAAGATACTACTCTGACCCTACAACCCTAGATCCTGGTGGGAGAGCAGCGGATCTCACTTCTGGCCCTTCTTCTGCTCTCCTAGTCTTCTTTTACTCCAGTTGGGAAATGAAGCCGTTACTGGTAAAAACAGTGACAGTCAACACTGCCTGGATGAAACTAAGGCTCTGGCCATCCTCCAGGCATTCAGGCAGAGGAAGAAAGCATCTGCGAAATGGTCTTGCCGCATGGAGGAGTACCTGATGAGGCTTTCTGCTCTTATGCCTGTAGTTGACCAGTAGCAACAATTTCTGCTAAGAATACTTTGTTTAAGAGATCTCATACAAATTCCATTCACATTAATGGGTGGATTCTCTCTGACCTATATGGATTTTTGTTCAGGCATGGAAGGACTTGCCACATTCTTAATGGGCTGGAGAACTGATTAACAGAGCAATGCTATGGAATGACAAAATATAGCAAAACAGAATGATGCTTTATTTTCACCTCTGGAACAAGTACAGCTGTGGAAATGCTGTATCAGCGATTCATTGTTGTTCCAATGTACTGAGAAGCCGTAAGTCTGCAGCTTGGCTTGGAAAAATTTACTTTCTTGACAGATAGTTCTTCTTGTCAGTGTTTGGACTACAAGAGAATTACACACAGAATTAAAATCGTCAAATTCGTGTAGCTGCAGTAGATGGATTGTGCTGCACTAGAGTACAAAGAATTACACAGTGCAAGAACTTCCTTAATAAATTTGTTTTAAAAAATCAGTATTGTATCATGCCCTTTATAGTAAGTAGTATCTGACTGCTGCCTCCTTTGATCAAATACAACTGTGGGCCTAGATGATGTGTTTTGGAAGATCACGTGTTGTGCTGGTACTTGGAGAATTAGCTTCTCTATTGAAGACCTTGTTCAAATTACTATTAATACAGTGGTACTGCCTGAAGGGCCCTTGCAGAATGTGTAGGATAAATTGCAAGATAGTCTGAATGACTATACTAGGTCACATCAAAGTTCCCTTTAGCCCAATATCCTGTTTCTGATGGGGTCTGAGAGGAAATAACAAGGTAAGCATTTATGGTAGTTCCCCTAACTGATCTCAGCCATCAGTTTTAATAACGTTTTAGCTCTTACTCTTGCTAGAAAGGAAGACTTCTGTATGATGATTTCTCCAGTCAATACAAAAATAAAAGTTTGAAGCTGCTTTCTACAGAGGTTTAGTCATGTCTTAATTAATTAATATTCATAACAAAATCTATGCCAAGAAGATTCTGGATAACATGAGAGTCCCTTGTGCTGGCGTGGCTTGAACATGAAGGTTGACAAGGTACACTTATGTGTGCAATGTACATTTTTGGAAGATCAGTCATCTATAAAAAATGTGTGCCTGAGGACAGAGATGATCGAACCTAGGATGTGACAACTACAGATATCTGTGAGTAAGGTTAGATGACAGACACTCCTCCCTGGTAAACGGGGTTTCAAAAAAGCCTAAGGGAGCAGAACAAAAACCGTATTAAATTGCAGTGAGATTTGCACTGCTAAATCACAAAGGATCAACATATTTGCATAATTATAGATAGCTGCTTTTCAATATCTTTTCCAATTTTGTATTTTCCTGGCAATGATACAGCCTCTTAAATGTGAAGATTAAGTACAGTGATCATCTTATAATAATCAATTTGTTTTTAATTTCTGAACGGGTTTTACAGACTGAATGTAATCCAAGCATTTTAAAGCTTTCCCCTTGGAACATGCCATCATTACATTCATTAAAATATCCACTGTGTAGTCAGCTTTTATCAAGTAAATTATAGGGACTATCGTTCATTTGGCATTTAACAACTTTTGATTATACATTTCTCCATTCAGTATTATCAAAATTTATAGGTAATATGTAAGGTTGTGTTTCACCAAGCTGCTGTTTGATAAAATAGATTGAGTGTATCACCAGGTAAAAAGGAATAGTACTCAAGTTAAAGAAAAGAGGGATGTGAATCTTAAAAATTTTATAGTAAGCTTAAAATACAGTACATACTGTCCACTTTCTAATTGCCCAAAGAGCAACAGAATTAAGGTTTGTGAAGAGTGTGTGCAGGTGTGTGATGAGAAAAATTACTCAAGATTTTGCTTGTCTTCGTAAGTCTTCATTGCATATGATGAAGTCATCTGTGTTGAAAACAAAGTGGTCTCTACCCTTTTCTGCAAACTCTGGTGATATTCTTGTAGCTGAGTTCACAAACCTATTTCGATAGTCATTCACTCCACAATCTTTCCACCTTAGATTGCCTTCTCCAGCCACCAGCTGAAACCTTTGTGCTACTTGACCTTGTAGAAACACATGTCTAGAATCGCCTCCCCTTGGTACTTTGAAAGTGAGTCAGAATCCTGGACATTTCCTTGTTAATTTTTCCATGGTCAAATTTAGCTTGCTTGACTCTATATCCTGCTGAAGCCAGAGAACACACTGTATAGAACAGTACTCACAGATGAGTAGCAGTTTGCATTTGCAGATGAATAAAATGTAAGATTTGGCCACTACTTTATAAAATAGGACAAATTCTTAGATTCTTGTATTCTAGTACATGAATGTAAATGTTCACTATTTACAAGTGTCAGGAATACAATCAAGAATGCTTTCTTGTTATGTGACCAAAACAAGTTGTGTACAGGCGCAGCAAAAGCTTATTGAATCACATAACCTCTGGCAAGTCACAAATAAGCATTTAATAGGGAGTGATAGAAAATGAGTTGTTACATTATGATGTGAAGTTTAACCTTGTAACCCTGAATTCTGGACACAGTGAAACATGAATTGTAGTGTCATTTCATTTCTCACTATCAGATTGCCAAGAAATGGAGTATTGTCACTACAACTTATTTGAAGTCACCTGCTCTTTTATGTGAATCTGTGAAAAACACTCTACTCGGATAATAGGGCATATAGCTGTCATTTTGTGTCTTCTCTGACTTTACTCAGACTACACTGGAAAAAATACAAGACTGCTGTTCCCCTCTTGTCCATCTGTTCCCACCTAGAAAGGGAAGTCTTTTTAGACTAACCTCCAAGTTAAGTATACAGCACCAAGTGGGAGGTACTAAAGAGGGTTTTAGTAAATGTTGTTGAAGAGGAGCAAGCTGCAGGAGCAGCAAATTAAGTCCAAGGAATGGAGATTCTGTTTTCATGCAAATCTTTCTACTAATAAGAAACAAAGAAGAAAACCACAGAAAATCACAATTTATATAAAAGGTCTCTAAATGAAATGTTTTTATTCCTTGAGATGTCAGCAACTCTTCAGTGCTTGACGCATCCATATTTGGGTATCAGAGTATTACTTATAGCTATGTGTATATTACCCATTACAGAGGAATTGATCTTTCTGATTATATCAATGTGCTTTAGTATAATTTGCTGAGATAGACACAGAAATATGCTTGATTGCAAACCATGCTTTGAAGACTCAATAATTGACTATTAAGTCTAGGATTAACCAAAAGGAGATCATAAAACAGCATGATACAATACGCTAAGTGATTGCAAAGTTATTTGAGGACATAACTTTATACAACTTCGACATTCCTCTGGGCCAGTTCTGCCATCCTTAGTCATTCTGAGTAGTATTTTATTCTACTAATAGCCCTGATATGATCAGTGGGACTCTTTGCAAAATAAAGCACAACTCAGTGTGAACCAACATGGCAAAAACGTGTCCATGCTTTACTGTGTTTATGTGCTTATATGCTTATTTGTAGTTACTCGGGGAAATAATTTGTTGGTACTGACTCTTTGATACAAAAGTACAAATTAAATTGAGTGTATTTTTCAAGAGCTTGCTTCTTCCACTGTGATTTCTCTGCATCATGAGCAAAAGGATTGCAGTCTGACCATATGATCTTCATCATTCTGGTGTTTAAGGACTGAATAAGCATGAATTCATTGGAAAGAAAGTATTGTTCTCACTTGATAGCCAAGGAGCTGAGGCACACACTACATAGAAGATTTGAAGAACTAAAAAAGTTGGGGTAAGGATTAGGGTCCTAGACTTCCAGAGGAGGCAATTTTCTTTTTAGTTATAGTCAGTTTTTATTGTCTTTCCCCATGTTGAGGATGAAATGTATTAAAATGCTTATTCACAGGGCTTTGAACTTTTTTTTTTTCCAGTCTATAGGAAAAATATACTTCACTTTTTATTAATTCACACCAATTGACATACTTAAAAACCATGAACTTCTGCTCTTCTGAGTTCACTGCCTTTCTGGTAGTGCTTTGGTATAAGTATAGCTTTGCTATAAGATCCATGAATTTGTAAATGACTTCAATTTCTCTCTTGTTCATTCTGAAAACTAATGATGACAATCTGGTTCTCTCTGAATTGAGCTTTGCACTGTAGGCTATATTATCAAAGAGATTTTCTTGATAAATGTGTTTATTCATAGTTGTTCAATCAAATAGTGCTTTTGAAGAGGCAGAAAGGTTTCTAAGTGTGATAGGAGATGAGAAAGTGAGAAAAAAAGTGTCACACAAGGAAGGTGCTAGTTCCATGCGACACTTAAGCAACAGACCCTTAACTAGGCTGCTTACAAGGTACAAATTGATCCCTACCTTATCACATTAGTCTCTTGATGGCTTTGCCTGCCTGATGTATCAATTTATTCTTTTTTATTATTATTATATGTTTCTTTTTAATCCAGTAGCCTGTGTGAAAAGGTGGAGACAGCTCTCAGTTGTTCTTGAGGGCAACTGCTTGGGGCTTAGCTGCACCAAGCCTAGTGCTACATGCTTTCACAGCTCTCCTCTCTGGTGCAAGCTGCAGAGCACACAGCACAGCAGGGGTGTATTGCAAAGGGGCAGATATACTCCTAAGAAAATTCAATTTTATTGTTGTGTTGCAGCTCATACTAATATTGCAGTGTACTTCAAGTGGTAATGGTCAGCAAGTCAGGTCTGATTGCAGCATTTCAACCAGCTCTATGTCTGAAATATGTCCCAAAGGACTTGTTTTTCATAGAAAAACACAGAATCAGAATCGTTTAAGTTGGAAAAGATCTTTAAGATCATCAAGTCCAACTGTTAATCTAGCATTGCCAAGTCCACCACTAAACCATGTCCCTAAGCACCACACCTATACATCTTTTAAATGCCTCCAGGGATGGTGACACAATCACTTCCCTGGGCAACCTATTCTAATGCTTAATAACCCTTTTGGTGAAGAAATTTTTCCTAATATCCAATCTAAACCTCCCCTGGCAGAACTTGAGGCCATTTCCTCTAGTCCTATAGCCTGTTGCATGGAAAAAGAGACTGACACCCACCTTGCTACAACCTCCTTTCAGGGAGTTGTAGAGAGCAATAAGGTCTCCCCTCAGCCTCCTCTTCTCCAGGCTAAACAACCCCCGTTCCCTCAGCTAGTCTTCATAAGACTTGTTTTTTAGACCCTTCACCAACTTCAATGACCTTCTCTGGACATGCTCCAGCACCTCAATGACTTTCTTGTGGTGAGAGGCGCAAAACTCAACACAGTACTCAAGGTGTAGCCTCAGCAGTGCCCAGTACAGTGGGGAAATCAGTTCCCTAGTCCTGCTGGCCACGCTATTTCTGATACAAGCCAGGATGCTCTTGGCCTTCTTGGCACCTGGGCAAAGCGTTGACCAACAACCCCAGATCCTTTTCTGCCACGCAGCTTTCCACCTACTCTTCCCCAAGCCTGAGTACTGAATGGGGTTGTTGTGACCCAAGTGCAAGACCCAGCACTTGGTCTTGTTGAACCTCATACAATTGGCCTCAGCCGATCGATCCAGCCTGTCCAGATCCCTCTGCAAAGCTTTTCTACCCTCAAGCAGATCAACACTCCCACCCAATTTGATGTTGTCTGCAACTTACTGAAGGTGCATTCGATCCCCTCATCCAGATTATTGATTAAGACATTAAACGGAACTGGCCCTGGGGAACATCAGTTGTGACCAGCTCAAAAAAACCCCATGGTCTAATATATATGGAAATTTTCACCTCTTTTTGCAAAGCTCAGGATTCCCTGGCTTATAACTGAGTGTTCCCTGCTGCAGACTAGCCTTTGAGCCTATTCAAGGTCTTGGGCTACTCCTTCACCTTTTCTCTAAACTGGAGAGAAATGGGTTTGATGGATGCAAAATTCAATGGATAAGTAATTGGCTAGATGGCCACATCCAAAGAGTTACAGGCAGTTGCTCAATATCCAAGTGGAAGCCAGTTATAAGTGGTATCCCTCAAGGATCCATATTGGAGCTAATACTATTGAATATCTTCATCAATGACCTAGATAGTGGGATTGAGTGCACCCTCAGCAAGTTTGCAGATGACACCAAGCTAAGTAGTGCTGTTAATGTTCTTGAGGGAAGGGATGCCATCCAGGGGCACCTTGACAGGCTGGGGCAGTGGCCCCATGCAAACCTCATGAAGTTCAACAAGGCCAAGTGCAAGGTCCAGCTCTTGAGCCCGTGCGACCTCCCCAATCAGTACAGACTGGGGGATGAATGGATTGAGAGCAGCCCTGAAGAGAATGATTTAGGGATAACTGGTGGATGAAAGATTGGATACAAGCTGGCAACGTGTGCTTGCAGCACAGAAAGCCAACTACATCCTGGCTGCATCAAAAGAGCTGTGGCCAGCAGGTGGAGGGAGGTGAACATCGTCTGCTTTCATGAGACCCCACCTGGAGTACTGCAACCAGCTGTGGGGATCTCAG
This sequence comes from Limosa lapponica baueri, assembly GCA_002844005.1. Classification (NCBI taxonomy): domain Eukaryota; kingdom Metazoa; phylum Chordata; class Aves; order Charadriiformes; family Scolopacidae; genus Limosa; species Limosa lapponica. The sequence continues at coordinate 54,749 of KZ507660.1, forward strand.
TGCAAGAAAGACAAGGACCTGCTAGAGTGGGTCCAGATGAGGGTCACGAAAATCATCAGAGAGCTAGAACACCTTTCCTGTAAAGAAAGGCTGAGATAGTTGGGGTTGTTCAGTCTGGAGAAGAAAAGGCTCTGGTAAGACCTCATTGCAGCCATTTATATTGGGATTACACAACAAGGTTTTGGTAACAGGGGGTCTGCAGGGGTGGCTTCTTTGATAAGATGCCAGAAGCTGCCCCCATTTGAAGAGGCAGTTCCAGCTGGACTATTCCAGTCCAGATGGACCCATCTTTGGCCAAAGGTCAGCATATCAGCAATGTGGCTAGCACCTCTGATAACATGTTTAAGAAAGGGTAAAAACTGCTGTACATCAGCAGCTGGGAAAGAGGAGTCAGAATATGTGAGAGAAACAACTCTGCAGACACTAAGATCAGTGAAGAAGGAGGGGGAGTAGATGCTCCAGGTGCTGGAACAGCAATTCCCCTGCAGCCCCTTGTGAAGACCATGGATAAGCAGGTTGTCCCCCTGCAGTCCATGGAGGTCCATGGTGGAGCAGATACCCACCCTGCAGCCTGTGGAGGACTCCATGCTGGAACAAGTGGATGTGCCCTAAATGAGGCTGTGACCCCATGGAGAGTCCACACTGGAGCAGGCTCCTGGCAGGAACTAAAGCCCGTGGAGATGAGCCCATGTTGGAGCAGGTTTTCTGCTAGGACCTGTGACCCTGTGGGGGATCCGCCCTTGAGCAGTCAGCTCCTGAAAGACTGTGTCCCATGGAAAGGACCCATGCTGGTACAGTTCTTGAAGAATTACAGCCTGTGGTGGAGAATTCTGTGAAGGACTGTATTTTATGGGTGGGACCCCATGTTGGAGCAGGGCAAGAGCTTGAGGAGGAAGGAGTGACAGAGATGAAGTGTGATGAACTGACTGCAACCCCCATTTACCTTCCTCCTGCACCACTTCACAGAATCACAGAATCACAGAATGATATGGAGTTGGAAGGGACCTCTGGAGATCATCTAGTCCAACCCCAAAGCGGGTTCAAAGCAGGTCCACCCAGAGTAGGTTGCACAGAAACGTGTCCAGGTGCGTTTGAATGTCTCCAGAGACAGAGACTCCACCGCCTCTCTGGGCAGCCTGTTCTAGGGCTTTGCCTGGGGAACACCACTTGTTATGGACCTCCAACTAGATTCTGTGCCACTAATCACGACCCTCTGAGCTCTATCTTTCAGCTAGTTTTCAATCCACCTCACTGTCCATTCACCTAGTCCATACTTCCTAAACTTACCTATGAGGATGCTGTGGGAGACGGTGTCGAAAGCCTTGCTGAAGTCAAGATAGACAACATCCACTGCCCTCCCCTCATCTATCTATCCAGTCATGCCATCGTAGAAGACTATCAGGTTAGTCAGACATGATTTCTGAGTCATAAACAGATACTATTTGAACTCACCTGCCCTTA
>KZ507661.1:0-10362 GCA_002844005.1 Limosa lapponica baueri
GTATAATTTTATCAGAAAACCTAATAAAAAGATAGTAAAGAAGCAAAGTTAGCTATTAGATAACAGTCCTTGCTGCCAAAAGCCATAATCTGACACAGATTGAGCCTGGTACAGTAGTCAATTAATGGCTCAGTGCTCATACAATAATGACCTACTAACCTGACGGTGTGTTGCTCTCACATTTTGCTGTCCCCTGGGATGCTACTGTCACTGTGTTATCTATTGCCTGCTTCCCTATCAAAGAAAATAAGCAGAGCTGAAATGTATGTACGCATCAAGCTCTGTAGTTCATTGCACACCAACCCCAGCAACTGGAGGAACAATAGATTTATAAGTTTATCCTACATTAAACCAAACATGCCTGACTGCACTGTAAATTACTAAATAATAAACCAGGTGGTGTAAGATCCTGACTTGGACAGAATATAAAAATCTATCAACCTGTAAAATACAATAACCATAAACGTGCTATGTAGCTGATGGCTCAGGTAAACCATCCACCTCCAGCAACAGAGGTTTTTTTCTGGAGTAAATTGCAACAAAAGGTTTACTAAATTTAGGTCTTGAGCACTTTTTCATTTTGCGCAACACCATCAATAGGAGAAATATAATTGAGCTAAAAACAGTGGCAAATGTGTTTGTTTTGTTTACATTTCTTTGTCTCTAATGGAGCTATTTCATGGTAATGTGCTATGTTTCCTAGCATATTGCCACAGGCATTTAGTCTGATCTCTAAAGAGAAGATGAACTACTGCATAAGGGCATACTTCTTCAGTATTCAAACCTAACATTCAAATTAGATTGAAGTAGTGCAGGAGGTACAAAATGGAGAGAGCCGAAAGGTCAGGGCACTCGCTTCCTTTGAATGGACTAAATCTTCATTTAAAATAAACCCACAGCGAGTGTGTCAGGGCAATAAAATATTTTGCATGCCGTTGTACACACCATTAGCCCTACCCCAAATTATATCTGGGATTTTTAATAAGTGCTACCTTTGCTACCAAAATTAATTGACATGAATCACAGAAAACATTACATCAAGACATTAAAAAATGATTCAATAAATTATAACTCCAAAATCTACAATACTAATTAATTCCATTTTAGGAGCTTTTCAATAAGCAAAGCAGGTTAAATTTATATGATTTACAAACACTGTTTACATTCATAGAGGGACAACTAATTGCTGCACGGCTTGACATCATTACAGGAAAATGCTGGGGGATGCAGACAGTTTAATTAGGGGTGGCTTTAAGTTCACAATATGACTGGTATCATAGTGCTTTACTAATGTGCTTATATAGGATGATCATACAGTAACACGATTACAATTTTTTCTTTCTGTATGCTTTGTCTCTACAGCAGAAAATAAAGTAATTTTTGCATACAGGCAAGCTGACACCATATATATTTCCCTCTCAATTTTATTCACTTGCTTTACAGACCATAAAGAAATGTTTCCTAACCTAACAAAGTGCATACTCAATTGCAGATACATGTGCTTTGCTGATACGTGAGCAAAACATACAAATTCTGTGTTCAGCCTCTCCCAGGTTCTCTCCTTTAATGCTAAGCACCATAAACTCCCACAGAAATTAATGGGGACTCCACACTCCCCAAACAGAGCTCGTCATTTCACTGGATTGAACCTCACATGAAACAACCACACACACACATACAGCCCCCTAAGCAGGGGGTCAGGGATGCTCTCCCACCTTTTTGGGGGGAAAGAATGGAAACCACCTTGCAGGGAGCACCTGAATGCTGGTGAAGCAGTGAGGTGGGCACCCATGGGAATGTCTCTAGCAAATCTATTCCCCTTCCCACCAACACCCAGTAAAGCATCACCCAAACCCACTCCCAGCACCACGGATGAGCACTTTTGCCATAAGACAACTAAGTAAAAGGGGAAGGAAAGGAGCACTGAGCCACAGTAATTCCTATCATGGTAGAGCTCTACCATGATAGAAACAAAAGATCTCAAAAATGCAATGTCTTAAACAGAGCTGAAAGACAGGGTGAGGAGGCCACATAAATGGAGCACGTTAGGACCCAGCTGGCACCTGGGCAGGCACTCATCTACCTCCCAGATCAGGCAGGCTCAGAGGACCCATGTGTATTTAGGTACCCAATGTCACAACTGAAGCCTTTTGTGACCCTAATCCAAGAAACTCAATTAACAATATCAGTAGGAAAACATCTTACAGACAGAGAAGCCTGTGCATCTGCCAAGGGTTGGAGCAAAGGTTGTTGTTACAGCCCAGTCTCATCACAGATTATTTTTTTCTATTGACATGGTTGGGATGGATCCTCTAAGCACCCTCCTTTTATTTTTTTAAGTAAACTATGCTGAAATATTATCCTATTATTATGAGCTATCCCACCCCATTTATTTTATATTTTTTTACTGTGCTCTATCCATTGCTGGGCAGGGGAACCACAGTCCGGCAGCATAAGGGTCACCTACTGCAGTCTCCTGCTTATCCATGTCCAGACATACCCCTTCAGAAGACTGTAATTTCCCTGCTCTGGTGTCTGCACGGATGTTTGCATTATCCACTCAACTGTATCTCCCTGTGTGATGGAGTCCCTCAGTCCCCTTGAAATGAACCCACCTTTGGGAGCCATTTAAAAGGCCAGAATTATTTCAGAAACCAGTTTGGCATGAGAAAAATGTACTATATCCAACTAAAAGTGCGCAAGGGCTATTAGCACTTCGCATCTAATAGCAAGAAGTTAGATGAAAAGCGCTCACCCATGCTGGAATTTGGCCAGGACAGAGGTGGCACACTCACTGCTGTGGGATCTCTGCAAGCACTGAGGGGCAGCCCTGGGGCCATGTCCCCATCCTGGGGACCCCAACCACTGCCAGAACAGTGTCTCTGCAGTTGGGGCACACAGGTACAGGAGACAGGAGTCAACCAGCCTTCTCCCTTGGTGCTTGGTCCAGAAAGCCACACCAGAGCTCCAAACCAACCATGGTCACAGTCTCTCATGTTGATGTTGACTCTCAATCTGCTGAATAACAGCATCTCCCCAGGGAAGAACATCTCTGTGTCTAATGGCAGCACTGGGCACGTCCTGATTGCACAGCAGAGGAAAGGGGTTGCCTTTAGTCACCATTTCTGCATTCAAAAGTTTTTATTTTACAGAAAAAGTCCCTGGAAAAGTTATAGGAGCCTGAAAACTTTCAACTTCCATTTAGTTGCACAAAGTTTAGTTTAGCATGTAGAAAAAGCTTAGCCTATGAAAATGGTAATGAGTTCTGTATGCGTGCCACAGACCAGCATCCATTGAAAGTTTTTCTGCACTACTTAGAAATTTAAATAATTTTCTGGCAGTACATTGTTGATATGTAAGTCCATGTTACAACAACTGGCAATGGTAAAGTCGTTACGGTCTATTTATCTTTATTTAATTATTTTTATGCACCCATCACTGTAGCATCTGGATTCATTACAAAGATTAAATGTAACAATGCATTAAATTAAACTGTCTTATAGTGGAAAATACAAACTGTTACCACCCCCTCAACACCCCAGCCAGTCCAACAGCAGCAGCAGCAACTACCCCTGAGACATTACAACACACAGAAGTCCAGAGATGTGGACAAAGCCAAGAAGACTCATCCTACCACATGCACGAAATGAGTGCACTTGAGATTGGGTACCGAACAAAAGGTGTCTGAAGCATGAAGGACCCTACGAGACCTCTTTCGGAGCAGGGTACCTCCACATCTGCATTTTCATTTGAGCTAAGAAGCTGCAAAGATGATGAATGCATGAAGAGACACCACTGTGATCATGTTTAGGAAACCATGACTATAAATACTTTGCACCTTTCAGTAGTCTGGGGTGGTGGGGAGCCTCACAACAGTTAAAAGATGTAAATTTGGTTCCTCTTTCTATACAAACCTATTGATTTCTCATCCCACACTTTCTTAAAGTACTGAGATCATTATGTGTCTTTTAATAGATTTTGACTCCGGAGACAAACATGTTGAGAGCTGTCATCATCAAGATGCCTGCTGTCATTGTGCCATCTTCTTAACCTAACGTAAGGAAATTCATATTTAGTGAACAAGGAAATTACTTTGGGTATGTATCATTCAAATCCTTAAGGATTATTGGCTAATTAGGAGCACAGTAATGTAAATTTGCCTTGTGTCAGGTTTTCAGGAACAGTAAAATAACATAATTAAGCAGTGCACAAAGTAGATCATTTAAGCTACTCTTCACTGACAAATGTATATGATGTCTAAATATACCATGGGCTTCTAAACTAGTAACTAATGAGAACTGACTGTACTTGCTGGAAAGTCTAAAACAATGGTTTAAAAGAGTAATCGAGTATGTTAGTCTAGAGTAAATAGCCATAACTCATACTTAGTGCTACTCAGGAGAAGGAGGGTGATGTTTTCAAAGTCTCCCTGGCTGCAAGCCCATGTCCCTGGCTGGTGGCACATGCATCAGCTGAGCGGGCTCCATCCAGAGTTTAATCAGAAACCAGTGAACATGTGCAGCTGCAGCAAAGCCACATGGAAATTCAGCACCAAACCATGCAAAATCCTCACATACACAACTGCATGTCTTTTGGGGTTTTATAACCTGATTCTTCTTTTTTTTTTTCTGCCCTGGTTCAGCCTCTGAGTGGTGACTTTGCATGACACGCACTACCAGAGCCTTGTGTTACTCGGTGCACAGCCCCTGTTTCACATCTCATTCGAGCAGCCCCGTGTGAAGTCAGTATCTGCAAGGTTCTGGGTTCCATCAGGAAAGCGGCACAAATTGCAGAACAAAGGGACATGAGCCAGTGGCAGAGAGCAACCACACATAGAGGATGCTCATTCTCCATACAGCCCCCAGCGCTCCTGCAACTTGCAGAAAATTATTAATACAAACCATGCAGCCAAATTCTCCTCCTCCACAAGATTTTTTTTTTTTTTAACTGCAGACGTTTCAGTTTAATATCCGCCCTCAGCACTGCAGCAGAGGACAGGTGGGTACCTCGCACCAGGGAGGGAGCATTTTCAACGCTCCACCCATAGGCACGTTACTGAACTTGGGCTCTGACGTCTTGGAGCTGATCAGCCCCAGGCCTGAATGAGCAGTTCCCCAAGCCAGGCATGGGCAGAGAATCTCCTCTGAAAGCCCTTGGAGAAAAAGGACTGCCTTCTGCTCACCATCATGTCATTTATTCCGGGTGTTCCTGGGTGCGATGGTGCCCCCCGCCAGGGCTAATGCCAGCATCACCATGTCCCACGCACACTAAACATTTGTGCTTAGCAACATTATTTGCTCAGTGTTTTGGGTGGTTGCCACCCACAGAGAGCCATCACACCACAAACAGCTCACGAGAAAACCCCTCTCAGTGCTTCTCCTCGGTGGCAACAGTTCACCGGTGGAGGTTTCCATTTTACACCTAAAGGGCTCCCATGCCCTCTGGTTTTCCCCACTCACAGGCAGTCTCTCTGTCCATACACTCTTACCCTTTCCTTCTCATACTGACATTAATTTGCAGAAGTCTGAAATATTACCATGATTATAACATCCAGCTGCATCCATAGCATGAAACAGTCATCTCCCATGTCCAATTTATTGCGACTTTTGCCACAACGCAAGTACTGGGAATAGCCTCCAGGATGCAGAAAACTGTTATTGTCAAAGCTCCAGCTTGGGGCAGGCAAAATTGCCAAAGGCATGAGGTGGGGATGTGGTGGCAGAGACACCCTACACCCTTAGCTACTCAACAACACCAGATCTGAAAATATTTTAGAAGATGAGAGACAGTTGATTACCTTTCTAGCAGACATTAAGAGAACTGCAGAAGTGCCAGCAGGGTTTATGACACGCTTTGCTGATAGTGTTGTCCTAATTCAAGTCTGACAGGCACCAATGCTCAAGAAAAGTCTGCATCCAAGAAAAGTCTAATTCCTAAACATTGCGCCTCTGCTAATTTCAGAAAACTCTTACAATTAAAAGTGTTCAAACTTACCCTTCTTCAGACTGCAAAGACATATAATTTTCTTTTGGTTTCCATGCCAGAGTTTGCAATTACATTAAATAAGTCATTTACAACCGTCTTCTAATCAAAGAGATAATACATAGAATAAGTGTTTCAGAGCAATTAAATCTTTTTTCTACCATTAACTAAAAAAGGTTATTTTGCAGCCTCTTTGTGCTGAAATGTAACAGCACAAATATAGTGCTTTGTTATCAGTTTAAAAATTGAAACCTCTGTGCATCTTTTTTTCCTTCTGGATTCAAGTTAAGTAAAATTGCCTTTCATGAGAAATGCTTGCAAATTATCAAAGACTTCTTTTTAAACAAGCTGAGAGAGTACAGTAGCAAATGTGTTCCTTGCAAAGTAATTGGAATTTCTATCTAAATTATTCTTGGACAAATTAAAAGTAGCAAATATAAGCCATTTTTTATTGGGAAGAATTCTATTATAGTTTGCAATAAAGGAAAAAACTAAAAAACATGCCACAAAATCCTTGGAAAAGTGGAAAGTATTTTAGGAAGAAGATCAAGAACTCTCAGCCTCCTATGACGGTTATTAAAAACTACTTTCAATGAGGTGATTAGGAAAAAAATTGTCAAGTAAGCAGAGAAAAAAATTACTTCTCAAACTTATCAGTATATCACAGAATTAGTTCTTTCCTCCTTTAGAGGCAAAATCCAACTGATGGACTTGTCACCATGGGTAAAGGTTATTTTCATTTTATACACACTAGCTTCTAAATATTAATTTTCTTACAAAAGAAAAATAATTTTGTAGCTAAAACTTCCACCCTCTTTCCTGGCTCCTAATTCAAGCATAGAAAAGTGCACTTGTCACCCCAAAATGAAGTCATTTTTAGCCCTCTGTGTCTAATCGCAGCAAGAGCCAGTAAAATAAATCAGCAAGGAGTAAAAGTAAAATTTGCAATAACCCGATACTACTGCCTCATCCTCCCACATCTCAGGACATAAAACTTACTGTCAGAAGAACTCACAGTATGAGAATTAATCAAGGAACTCTTAAAATACTCCAAGCACCTTCCTTCTGATGACTAATTTGCCTTTCCTATTGCGAACTACTAATTTTTTATCTCAATCGATATGTACAAATATACCTCCCCATCAATCACCCAGGGCAAGGACAAACTTCCACTATTTATGTAATACTGACTACAAGATGAAACAAAAATTGACTACAGCAAACCTGGGCCAGCCGTGCTGGCTCGATAGGGAGAAAGGGAGGGGGGCAGATTCCTTGGTCACCCCGAGGAGGACCAAGGGATCAGTGGGAGCAGAAAGCTTCACCAGGCAACATGCGTGAAACAGAGGTGCAGGAAAATTGGGGGAGGGTGGTAAAGCAATGGAAAGAACCCAAAAGAATCTTATAAATGACCAAAACCCAGCTGGAGTCCCAGAGGAAGAAGTTCAGTATAAGCCGGAAAAGGGGAACAATAGGAAAATGTCTGAAATGTAAGAAAAGTGCCCTGAACTGCTCTGTGGAGCGAGGAGAGGCCAGAAGAAGGGCAGGTACCACTCTGGTTGAACACATTAACAATCAGGGAGCACTGAGGAGGAAATCCATGGAATCCATTAAGATGGACTGAAACAGCACTCACACGTGATGTGCACAGAAGCACACGCACATCCAACGCACACACATCCTACACACCTGCGGGCAGCTGCCGGGCATTGCCAAAATTTGTGAGCACAAGCCTGCAAAATCCGTGTAGAGCTCACAAAGCACAAAACAAACACCCAATGCCTGGGGCTGCCTCCAGATCTGCCCAGACCTGCTTGAAGGACTTGCAAACACGATGTTATGTCAAACGTGCAAATCTTGGCTCAGGAGCTGAATGTGCACACTCCTACACAGCCCACAGAAACCCGCTTCCTTACTACAGTTGTGTCACTTCAAGGACATGGAAACTGAATTCAAAAGATGTTTCATGCTAAATAGCTGCAAAAAAAACTATAGTGGGAAGCAGCAAAACTGGTCAGTGTGTCTCAGTCTCCACTCCTTTGACATGCTCCTCTAAGGAAACTTTTTCAGTGGACAAATAAAGAGAGCGAACAAGCAGAAGTATTTAAAGGGAGCTCAAAGAAGATGGGAACAGACTTTTTAGCAGGGCCTGTTGATCTTGGACAAGGGGTAATGGCTTTAAACTAAAAGAGGGGATATTTAGACTACATATCAGGAAGAAATTTTTTACTCAGAGTGGTGAGACCCTGGCCCAGGTTGCCCAGAGAGGTGGTAGGTGCCCTGTTCCTGGAAATATTCAGGTCAGGTTGGACAGGGCTCTGAGCAACCTGGTCCGATTGAAGATATTCCTGATCACAGCAGGGGGTTGGACAAGATGACCTTTAAAGGTCCCTTCCCATCCAGACTGTTCTATGATTAAGTCCTACAATGCTCTCGCAGGAGCACTGGGTCTGGGCTCTTCTACTTTCCATGCAGTAAGTTCTCTCCACTTGGTCTGGGCTTTCGCTGGAGCATGAAGATCTTCCACCTCTTCCTTAGCAAGAAATCTGATCACAGCAGCCACGGAGTCCAGTATTTCAGGAGATGAAGTGCAGTAGAGAAAGGAATCAGAGAAAAAAGTGGCAGGACAAAGAATTCCCAAGCACTGACTGGGAACAGAAGGATGTTGGAGCTCGGGTCTGCTATTTTTCATGGGCAGGATCCATATTTTACTGACAAAAAAAGACCAATGGCTTAACCACAAATCTAAAGCCACTTTTCACATAAACTCTTCCACTAATCATTTCAAATCAACATAGATAGTGCTGCTGTTAAGACAAAACAGAGCAGAAGACATGTAAGGACTGTCTATAGCCTAAAATAAGGAGGTAAGGTGACAAGGATCTGCTTTAGCACTGGGCTTTGGATGTGCATAGTTTTGAAGACAAAGTTAGGCTGATGGACTTTAGTAGGACTGCACCTGTGAGAAAGTCACATTATTAAGGTTATAGATGTGCTTAATTACCTTGATGAAATATGGTCCAATTTGTTAATTTAAGTGAGCAAAGTAGTAAATCATGTTAAATACTATGGCACCGTGGTACTGCTTCTGAGCAAACTTGATTTTACGTGAAATGAAAAATTTAATTTCAGAGTTGAGGACTCCTGCTCTCCCCCTTCTGCAGCATTCTCACCCATTTTTCTCCCCTCATAAAAAGCACATGCAGCACAAGACAAAAGAGTTTCTGGGGATAAACATTAACCTCCCTGAGACAGGGCAGAGAGATACGTATATAGATCTATGCTTGTTTCAAAACTAGAAAAATGTATTTCCCTAATCCTTTTGATGCTAATCAATTCAGCTCATTAAACCCTGACTAGGAATTTTAAATCAGAGATAAATTTTCACATATTAAAATAAAACAAAACAACAACAAAAACTCGAACCTACACAACCAAGAAAACCCTCCCCACTGCGTCTCTTTCTCTCTATCACAAAAAGGCCCAAGAGACTCTAAATTTGACTCTTGGTACTACTAGTCAGACCAGTTTTATTAATTAAGGCAAGGAACTTATTGGACTTTACCTTAAAAGACCACACAAGGCACATTATTAGAAAAATCTCCTCATAAAGAACAGAAACAAAAAAAGAAATGTAATTGCAATTCATGCTCCGTCAGTGTCAGAATGGGTGATTACACCCACACTGCTCACCTACTGCAAACCTCTAGCAAAACAAAGCACCCTTGTCTAGTCTTCTCAAGTTAAGGAATTTAATAGATAGAACAAAGAAAATAAATGTGAATCATCTAAAAATTATAACAACATAATAAATACTTCCAAATTCGGATTATTTGAACGACTGTCAAACATCGCAGAACATTTCAGATCGTTTCATACCTGTTAACAGCAAACCAGACAAGTAGTTTCATAACAGAATGACTGATGCTGCAGCCCAAAGGATTCTTTAATTTATCTATATTCAAAGGACGTATTTTAAATTTCCCCTTTCTTTATAGGGATGGAGCCTACAACATTTAAAATAAGCTAAGCAGTAATAGATGAAAACTATCCAGAGGAAGCGATACCCCATGTCCTTGTTCCCCTTTGCTGAGTGGCCACACAATGCCCCAGCCCCTTGTCCATCAGTGGTGTACATACGTCATACCTGGTCCAAACACAAGGCTGCTGAGAGCAGAGGGAGGACATATGGCACGAAAGGAAAGCCTTTGGTCTAGAGGGTATTGCACAGCACTTCACGACAGTGTATATTTGAAATAAGTCTGGCTAGAATTTCATACAATAATGGAATAGTTTAGGTTAGAAGGAACCTTAAAGCCCCCCCAGTCCCACGCCCTGTCTTGTGCAGGGACACCTCCCAGCAGACCAGGTTGCTCCAAG